>JAMZAV010006426.1:0-36893 GCA_024449915.1 Sweltsa coloradensis
ACCTCTGGGAGTACGCCGACTCTCCGCTAGGGATCAAGCAAACCTTGTAGGTTCGTCGTACGCCGACTCTCCGCTAGGAGAATCAAGCAAACCTTGTAGGTTCGTCGGTACGCCGACTCTCCGCTAGGAGAATCAAGCAAACCTTGTAGGTTCGTCGGTACGCCGAAACGGTAGAACGAAACTTAAGTGAAGCGAAATAAGACAATAACACATTTTTGAAAGTTATGTAACATTGACAACAAATAGCATACACAACATCCTGACAGTGACAGAGTTATCAATCGATAATATTTTTATTTGTATTCGGTCTCTGTTCTAGATCATGATTTTGGTTCGGCGAACACAAATTTAAAAAAAGCGGTTTAGTTCGAATCAGTTTTGAACTATCAGGAACAAAAAGGCAACAGAAAAAAATAAACACAGCTTTTTTCAATTAATTTTTGTATAATTGTATACACACAATCATGTAGGAGGTCAAAGTCTAAATATATTGTAGGATTGCTGATAATTTCACATTCCTCGGAGATGCAATAAGTCTGTTGAGAATATTCAGACAAAACATCTCATTTATTCGCTTCGATCGCTATGCTCAGAATACTTATAAACGCAGAAGCTCTCCTTAGTGCAGCATGATTGTTAATCTCTCTCCTCCTGCCCCCAACACTCTTTATCCAGATTGTGTACCTGTGGAGCCTCTAGACACAAACTATGCGTACTTATCACGGAATAAGTGATAGAGCTAGACAAAAACCACAAATTATTATTATTGTAGCTAAAAAAACTTTCAACTCCATAAAGTTCACTCTTAGTATTCCATGGATAATCGTTATACACTGAAGTGATCTGCAACAAACGAAACCATTATGAATGCATTCTCTTGATATGCTGGTTTAATAATTTTTTAATATGTGCACGATGAGCACAGTGAGGACACTTAAACTGGGGCTCTTTGCCGCACACGTGATTTACATGTACACTTAAGCTCGACACCAGTTTGAATTTCTTTCCACATTTCTTACAAACAAGTCGTGGTTCGTCTCCACACTCGTGCTTCATGTGTTTAATAAGATTTTCTTTTTGACGAAACTTCTTGTTGCAAACTAGACACTTGTGAGGTTCTTGTCGTCCACAGTCATCTTTCACGTGCCGTGTTAAGTCACCCCTGTACTTGTAGCTAGATGGACATCGTGTACAGTGATATCTTCCATCTTGCATCCCGTCATCAGGAACTGGATACCAGGCTTGGTCAGCATCTGACTCTGACAAACATTGAGCTAGACCTGAAACCAAATCATTGGATGAGCGTAGCGAGCGTAGCGAGCGAAGCGAAGATTCCATTTCACTACACTGGAGAAAAAAATCCGGAATGTTTTTTCTTTCTTTCTTTCTTTCTTTCTTTCTTTCTTTCTTTCTTTCTTTCTTTCTTTCTTTCTTTCTTTCTTTTTTTTTGTGTATTTTTGTGTGTTTGTTAACACGATTCCGGCTAAACCAATACTCCAATTGCCATGAAATATTATGGAGACCTTCGAAATCTCTGAACTTAGAACTGCCACGTTTTTGAGCTCAATCGGAAAATTATTTCTCATGAAAATCGCAATTTTACGATTTTTTTCGATTTTTAAAAAATTTCTTCGACTTATAACACCTACATGCTTTATTCGATTTTAATTGTTTTTTCACAGAACCTTAATTTTATATTTATATTAGGATATTCGTGTGAAATTTGAGCGCAATTAAATAATTATTTCTTATAAAAATCGCAATTTTTCGATTTTTTTCTTTTTTTAAAATTATGATTAATTAAAAAAAAATTATGTTTATTTTTTATTTAATTATATTTAATTTAAAAAAAAATTGAATTAAGTAATAATTTTTTTTTATAGAACAACAGAAAATCCGCATAACACATGGCAGCTCAATGCACCAATTACGCTCATCCAACAACGCGGCGGGACTTAAGCGTTTTCCTAGTTATGTTAATAATGCTGCAAAAGTTGATTGGATGAGCGTAGCGAGCGTAGCGAGCGAAGTGAAGATTCCATTTCACTACACTGGAGAAAAAAATCCGGAATGCATTTTTTCTTTCTATTTTTGTATTTTTGTGTGTTTGTTAACACGATTCCGGCTTAACCGATACTCCGATTGCGATGAAATTTTATTGGAGGCCTTCGAAATCTCTGAACTTAGAACTGCCACGTTTTTGAGCGCAATCGGAAAAAAATTTCTTATAAAAAACGCAATTTTACGATTTTTTTCGATTTTTAAAAAAATTCTTCGACTTATAACACCTACATGCTTTATCCGATTGTAATGATTTTTTCATCAGAACCTTAATTTTATGAATTAAGATATTCGTGTGAAATTTAAGCGTCATCGAAAAATTTTTTAATGAAAATCGAAATTTTACGGGTTTTTTCTTTTTTAAAACAATTCTTTGACATATAACACCTGCATGCTTTATCCTATTGTAATGATTTTTTTATAGAACCTTAATTTTATGAATTAATATACTCGTGTAAAATTTGAGCGCAATTGAATAATTATTTCTTATGAAAATTGCAATTTTACGATTTTTTTCTTTTTTAAAATTACGTAAAAATTACGATTTATTAAAAAAATTAAGTTAATTTTTAATTTAATTTAATTTAATTTAATTTTAAAAAAATCTTCGAATAAGTAATGATTTTTTCACAGAACAACAGAAAATCCGCGTAACTCAATGCAGCTCAATGCACCAATTACGCTCATCCAACAACGCGGCGGGACTTAAGCGTTTTCCTAGTAAAATGACAGAGAATAAGCCGCGTGTTGAAAACAAACAACAAACGAAATCACAAAAAACAACAAAACAAACCAACACCCAAAAATCATCGACTACAAAATTTTAATACGGTTATAATTAAGTTAAAACATCTCACATTTAGTTTAATTGGCAAAATCATGCAAGTAACATCAATTTTTTTAAAGAAGAAGTTTCTCCCTTTACCGACATGCATGGTTACATTTTTACTCTACATTGGTTCTATTATGAAACAACCACACTGAGTGTTCATGGCAATTGGTATACATCACTATACATTGTGACAGGATAACTCTCAAGCCTGAATGTACTTGCCCATTAAAATAGATGTAAATGCTCTAGGGCTCCCTAGAGTCTCGAGCAAAGGACCTTTATTTTTGGATGAGCGTAGCGAGCGAAGGGAAGATTCCATTTCACTTCACTGCAGAAAAAAATCCGGAATGTTTTTTTTCTATTTTTTTGTATTTTTGTGTGTTTGTTAACACGATTCCGTTTAAACCAATACTCCAATTGCAATGAAATTTTCTGGAGGCATTCGAAATCTCTAAACTTAGAACTGCCACGTTTTTGAGCGCAATCGAAAAATTTTTACCCATGAAAATCGCAATTTTACGATTTGTTACGATTTTTAAATAATTTCTTCGACTTATAACACCTACATGCTTTATCAGATTTTAATTATTTTTTCACAGAACCTTAATTTTATATTTATATTAAGAGATTCGTGTGAAATTTGAGCGCAATCGAAAAATTATTTCTTATGAAAATAGAAATTTACCGGGGTTTTTTCTTTTTTTTAAACAATTCTTTGACTTATAACACCTACAGGCTTTATCCTATTGTAATGATTTTTTTCGCAGAACCTTAATTTTATGAATTTATATATTCTTGTGAAATTTGAGTGCAATCGAATAATTATTTTTTATGAAAATCGCAATTTTACGATTTTTTCTTTTTTTTTAATTACGATTTATTTAAAAATTTAAAAATTAATGATTGATTTTTACTTTATTTAATTGAAGTAAAAAAATCTTGAACTTAGTAATATTTTTTAACAGAACAACACAAAATCCGCATAACACATGGCAGCTCAATGCACCAATTACGCTCATCCAATAACGCGCTTGAAAAAGCGTTTGCGAAGATTCCTAGTAGATATACAAACCTGACAGTTAAAATATGTCACACAAAGTATATGCTAGACGTATACCAGTATATGCCCACGTGCTAGAAGTAATAAATAACATTTGGGCCAGTATCGCGTGCAGGTTAGGCACCCGAAGACAATCACATGGGGCATCCATACTTAACGAATGAGATGTAATTTTCCTGCATATCAGTTGTAAAATATAACAATATAACGCTAATTTAACATCAATATTGTTGAAAATTGATTTGATAAAAAAAAATCTTGTAAGAGCTATTTTTTTTCTAGTATATAACTTAATCGGGCTTTACACTGGAGAGTAAGAAAAGTAAAAGAGAAAAAAGAGAAAGAGTAAGTTTTCTGAAGTAGAGATAGCATGTGTAGAATGGGACTTTTATCGTTGTCTTCACACTGCAAAGTAAAAGAGTAAAACATGATATGTCCCCCAGCTTGAGGGACACTGCTCTACAAGAGAGAAGAAGATGAATTTCCCACTGAAAATCAGTTTTATGGCTGAGTGGGTAGACTCTAAATACGATTTTTTTTAACTAGGAAAACGCTAAAGTCCCGCCGCGTTGATGGATGAGCTTTTTAAAGTTTTTAGTTTGCGTGGAATATCTTTACTTTTGCAAGTGCTTTGTTTTGCTACCTACGCATTGTAAGTGATTGTTGTCAAATTTCTTTTGTTACCTGTCAATTGGTATTATTTACCGTAAAACTGATATAAAAAGCTTTATATCTATAGATTTTGACTAACTTTTCCAACTTTTTCTTTCAGAAGGTACTACATCACAATTACCTTAATGTCCATGTGAAATATGAACGTTGAAGGCCCACCCGTTTGGTCAGAATTGGCCCAAATGGCACGAAAATATCGCACTAAAAGTCAAAAAACTTATATTAAAAGCTTTATTTCTATAGATTCTGGCTAACATTTCCAACTTTTCTTTCAGAAAGCAATACATTACCATCACCTTAATGTCCATGTGAAATATGAACGTTGTAGACCTCACCCGTTCGGTCAGAATCGACCCAAATAGCACGAAAATATTGCACAAAAAATCAAAAAACTTATATTAAAAGCTTTATTTCTATAGATTCTGGCTAGCTTTGTCAACTTTTTCTTTCAGAAAGCAATACATCACTATTACCTTAATGTCCATGTGAAATATGAACGTTGTAGCCCTACTTGTTTGGTCAGAATCGGCCCAAATGTCACGAAAATATCGCACTAAAAATCGGAAAAAAAATCGTAAAAGTTCGATATTCATGAGAAATATTTCTTCGATTGTGCACAAAAACGTGACAGGTCTAACTTCAGAGATTTAGAAGGTCCCCTTCAATTTCATCAAGGTCGCATATGCCGTGTGCCCCGGAATCGTGCGAACAAACAGACAAAAAAAACAAAAAAAAACAAAAAAACAAACAAACAAACAAACAAAAAAACAACCGAGCTAAATTTTTTGGGGGGTCAGTGAAATTGAAGTCTTCGCTTCGCTCATCCAATTATTTTAAACAATTTTGTGTAAATAGTGTGTGTTCGGTCAGTTCAAAGGCAACAGATATTCGTTGCAGTACTGTTCCATCCATTGATATCAATAATTCACCTACAATTTAGAAGTTAAATATTTACCGTTTCGGTGGTCTAGTTGGTTAAGGCGCTTCCTGGAATGTGGGAGACTCGGGTTCGAATCCCGAACCAGATGGATTTTTTAACTTCTGAATTGTATTAAATATTAATTTTGTAATAGTTGTTTTGTTATATAATATAACACCACTAAGAAAAAACACCATAAAGTCTCGTTTTTAAAAGGAACTGCGAAGAATGGCGCAATGACCTTAACTAAGCCGGCGCCTAGCACTCTAAATAATTGGTCTAGACCTATTTGCCCGTATTCGCTCATCTGCATGGAAACCAAACTTTTTAGTGTAGTATAGTGAAATAAGAAAGAATACCATTGACAAGAAATAAGCATACACAACATAAGAGCGGGGTTTACATTTTTTTTTAATTTCTGTTTTCTGTTCTATAGGACATTATTTCAATGCGGTCAACTCAACTCAAAATAAATGTTTCGCTCGAAACAGTTTTGACCCATCACAAACAAGCAGACAAGACCAAAAAATTATAAGCAGGTTTGTTCGTGAACTTTTTTAAATTGTATACACATACATGTTGGAGGTCTGTCTAAGTGCAGACTATTGAATATTATTTACTTCTTTTAGTCCACTGAAAAAAATTTACTAACAAAGGTGTCTCCAATCTGAGAAATTTTAGGTTTCAAATAATTTCGTAGATCATGGAGATGCAAAAAGTCCTTTGAGAATATTGCACAGTAAACAATAACCAACTAAGCATATTCATCATGGAATTAGACAACATAATATAAAAGCTAGTCAAGCATTACTAATTATTATTTTTATTGTAGTTGAAAAAACCTTCATCTCTTTAATGTTTTCACTGGATCATTGTTGTTCACGTACATGATCTGCAATCAACAAATCCATTATTGATGCATTTTCTTGATATGCTTATTAAAAAACTTTTTGATGCGCTCGATAAGCACAAAACAGACATTTAAATTGGGGGTCTTTACCGCACTCATGATTAACATGTTTACTTAAGCTCGACATCATTATAAATTTCTTTCCACATTTCTTACAAACAAGTCGTGGTTCGTCTCCACACTCGTGCTTCATGTGTGTCACGAGATTACATTTTTAACGAAACTTCATGTTACAAACTAGACACTTGTGTGGTTCTTGTCGTCCACAGTCATATTTCACGTGGCTTGTTAAACTACCCTTGTACTTGTATTTAGAGGGACATCTTGCTCAGCGATATCTTCCATCTTGCAGCCCGTCATCAGGAACTGGACGCCAGGCTTGGTCGGCATCTGATACTGACAAACATCGAGCTGGAACTGAAACCAAGATCATTATGTTTATAATACTACAAGGGTTCATAAATGACTGAAAATAAACAGCGTGTTGAAAACAAACAACATAAAAATCACAAAGAAAAAATAAAACAAACAAACAATCAAAAATCAACGACTAAACAAAATATAAATAAGGTTAATTAAGTTGTTTTTCAAACACAGTGTCATTAACATCACACATTTAGTATAATTGGTACTATCATGCAAGTCACATCAATTTCTTCAAAGAAAACTTAAGGCTATTGTACTACCTCTGGCCGATAATTTGAAAGTCGAAGAAACATGTCTGAAAAGTTTGCTGAATGAAAGAAGGCCTTTAAAATAACAGAAAAAAAAATTGTATATTTTTTTGGGCTGGACATAACCTCACTTTTGGAAATTAGATTTAGATTTTTTGACAAAAGTGTAGCATACAAGACGCGTTCAAAATTAAATTATGAGAATCGGTTTTCTGGCCATAGTTTCTACACACCTTTAGCTATAACTTGACTATAGCTAAAATAGTTTTCTGAAAATAACAGTTGGTGTACGAATTTTCAAAATTTAATTTTGAACGAGTCTTGTATGCTACACTTTTGTCAAAAAATCAAAATCTAAATTCCAAAAGTGAGGTTATGTCCCGCCCAAAAAAATTCACAATTTTTTTTCTGTTATTTTAAAGGCCTTCGTTCATTCAGCAAACTTTTCAGACATGTTTCTTCGACTTTCAAATTATCGGCCAGAGGTAGTACAATAGCCTTAAGTAATTCTCCCTTTACCAACATGCCGGGTAACATTTTACCCTACATTGGTTTTATTACGAAACAACTATACTGAGTGTTCAAGGCTATTTGGTATACATCACTATACAATTGTGACAGAATAACACTCAAGCCTCAAGGTACATTCCCATTTATTTAGATGAAAATACTCTCGGGCTCCCTGTAGTCTAGGGTGCTTTTAAAGATTAATTTCAACAAAAGGAACATTACTTTAAAGATATACAAACCTGACAATTATAATAAACGTCATAACTGCATGATCCATAATCGCATCAAGATAGTAAATTATTTAATATTGATAATTGTGTAAATACGTACAGACATGACACAAGTTTTTACTCATCCATAAATGCTATGATCACTTTACGTACGTGATGTTGTCTTCAGAAGTCTGCAATGAACTGTTTAAAAAAGTACAAGCATGCAGATACTTTTATTAACTAGCTATCAATCCCATAAGCAATAAATTAAATGTGAAAATCAGCTTTTACGACAACATTGGAGATATTATATAAAGCGAGTGAAACTTTAAGCCCCAAACATCAGGGGTCGTCGTTGAAGCTGTTTTATATATCGATAAGGATTAATAGGAAAGGAATTTCAAATTATATGAAAATAACAAACAATACAGCCTAAACGGTGGTTTATCCATAAGATTATGTGTAATACAATATATGTTAAAAGATAAGATCAAGGCAGTGCCATTATAATCATCCATAAGAAAGAAAACATACAAATATTTTAGAAATTATACAGTAATCAATGTCTAAAATGCAGCTCCCAAGCATGTCATAAGCCGGTTTTGGAGGCATTTATCAAGACATGATACTGCATCACCGCAACGGTGTAAGAAATAGAGGTATGCAACATTAATCATAATAAAAAATGAGTCAGTCTAAATTGTTGTATATTCACACTCTCTATTGGAAACAATTGAAAGTATGAAAAGTAAACGAGGAAAAAGCATCACAATCTAAACTTAAAGTTTTAATTTCACTACGACACAAAAATAGATTTTGTTAGAAAATAAACGAGATTAAATATCAAGTTAATCATAAAGATAATATAAATTATATGTAATGTTACTGAGGTTAGATTCATCGTGAAAGGTTAATAGGGAAAGACAATTTTGTAAGTCGAGCTAAGTCAGACGAGGCAATTGATAACGAAAATAATCAGCCATCTTAACTAGATTCAAAGTATGTTAGCTTCATTTAGAGGATGTATTTCCACCAAAAAGGGATTTAAATTGAATTCATTTTACAAAAAGAATTATGTTTAAACACATTTAGTTTAATTGACTTTCGTCGGGCAACAAGCACGACGAGAAGTGCATTAAAGTGTGAATGACGATTAGCCGTATACAGAAAATTATGATGAGCCGCGACAACGGGAACTATGCGAGATATTATTTTAGGCAAGAATATTGTCAAATGACATTACCACAGCGATTACTGTAAATGTAGTAAGCGACTTGTATGTCCACAACATCTGTAGCACATCGAGTGTTGCAATACAATCATGAAAGTTTGCAACACCACAAAACAATGAACACGGTCTAAAACTATGACATAGTAATAACTAAAATTCTCCGTGTTTGTGCTTGCGTTCATAATGACGCCGTAAATGAGATTTGTATGTGGTACGATAAGAACACTTTGTACACGGGAACTGCGGCTCCTTCCCGCACACGTGTTGGGTGTGGTGATACAAGGATGACATAATTCTAAACGTTTTGCCACAAGCTTTGCAGTTTGGTTGTTGTTTGTCAACGCATTCGTACTTAATGTGACGGGATAGAGCTTGTATCATCGAGAATGTCTTGCTACACTTCAGACACTTGTGAGTGCGTCCACAGTCGTGCTTCTGGTGGTACGTGAGATACTCTTTCCTCTTGTATGAACGAGGGCAGTCTTGACACTGATGTCTTTCAGGGCCCGGTCTGCTATCAGGAACAGGGCGCCATTCCTGCTCGGCATCTGTACAAATATAATTATAATTTAGAGTAAATGAAAAAAAGCAGTTTTGAGCTACATTTGCTGCTCTACCCAAGAGTTACCCAAACATAAAATAGACACAAAACCAGTACCAAGCATGATCCCCACACCACACCACACCACAACCATAAAATATATATTATCTACTTTGACAATATCATTCTATTGTCATACTAACTTATCTGGATAAAAACTAACAAAAGCACAATAAAATAGAATTCAATAGAGCAAAATCAAGGTTAATAGCGCTCGGAGAGTAGTATTAGTATTATCCAACCAAATACAAATATTTGTAAAAAAAAATCGGCAGCCAAGCTCTCCTTCAAAAGTCTCCGACTGTGAATGCTGTGAGATATAGAAGTTGAGCCAAGCTTTTTATTCTTTCTCCCTAGTTTCGCTTTGAAAATAAGTAAGATCATTCGCCTGTTGACAAACGCCAAGCCAACGATTTTTGTGGTAAAATAGTAAAATTTTTAAACTCGAAATCATAAAAAATGGCTTGGCCATTGAATTTGGTTCATGGCCAAGATTTTTTTTTTATGATTTCGAGTTTAAAAATTTTTACTATTTTACCACAAAAATCGTTGGCTTGGCGTTTGTCAACAGGCGAATGATCTTACTTATTTTCAAAGCGAAACTAGGGAGAAAGAATAAAAAGCTTGGCTCAACTTCTATATCTCACAGCATTCACAGCCGGAGACTTTTGAAGGAGAGCTTGGCTGCCGATTTTTTTTAACAAATTTTTGTATTTGGTTGGATATAACATCTTTTTGTTGTTCGTTCGCTATCAAGGTGTGAATGATTAAATTTGTTAAGTTCAAAGTTGTTTTTTTACAATTTTGGGCCCACGGTCCCCCCAAAGATACCCCTTAAATAAATAAATAAATAAATTTTTATTAAGAGTCTACCCGCTCAGTTATATAACTGATTTTCAGTGGCAAACTTTAAATCAAAGCGACCAAGACAACCCTGCAGGCCCCGACGCAATCGCCGAGTGAGCGATAAACCAACCAAAGATCGATATTTTTTAATAGTAAATATATCAATCAGTGGTATGGACAGTGCGAACACCCGCGGATCAACGCCAGAATCAACAAGGCCGATTCAGAACAACTCTGAAATTTATTATGTGCTTCGTTGCTAAGACGGCTCCAAAGTCACCGTTTACAAACTCCTAAGACAAAAACTGATAGACTTAAGTCCAAATTAGAAGTTAAAAAACTTCTGACTTTAGCGGGAATCGAACCCTGGCCCTTCTGCAATGGAAGCAGATACGCTAACAACAAGACCAACGCACTAGCATATAAGCACTAGATATTTATAATGGTTAAGAGCATGTTTTATTTCAAGCTTGTACAAATTACATCGCCTGAGTAATTACGCGTTTTGATTTTGGTAGGACGGCTCCAAAGTCACCGTTTACAAACTCCTAAGACAAGAACTGATAGACTTAAGAGGCTTGGGTGCGATTTAAATACCACTCCGATCGTGCCATGTGCAGTACTTTCGTACTTTTCAAACTACGGACAGGGAAATCATTATTTTTTCATTCTGTTTTTTTCCTCTGATAGATAACTAAATTATTATTTCTCGTACATAGCCCTTTTGTTCATTTTAGTCATAACATTTCCCCCACGAGTCCTCAAAGTCCATAGAAAATGTTCATTTCCGGTCAAAGTTTACTGCTCTTGTGTGACCAAAGAGGAGTAAATTTGGGAAATCAGGCCATGTACGTAGAATAACAGTTCATTTCTGAGTAAAATAAAAAAAACATATTTGAAATCGGACGAAAAATGTAGACGTAGTTTGAAAAGTACGAACGCCTTGCAAAGCACACTTTTGGCTCCATTTGGTGGCGCTCTCTAGTGAAATTTGATCGTGTCTGCTTCGAAACAAGTAGGGGAGGTAATGTGGGCGGGATCTGGACATCGGATGTGCTTGTCATCAGATTACATAATCACAATCTGTTATTTTGAGGTTTGCTTACAGCTTTTTACATCGCTGTCGTGAGAATTCTATAATATTCGCTATCAGAAATTAATTATGATTATTGTTGCTCAACGTCACTTTATTACCATTAGCTATTCGGACTAAGAGTGGTGATAGACGAGAGTGAAGAACAATTATTACAGATAAGATAACCTACCGTATGCCTTGTGCGGGATTCGAATCCGCGTCCTCCTAGTGTAATTCGCCAGCGTCCCCATACTATTACAATATGTGCGACCACGAACGATATCAGAATTTAAAAGTGCATAAATATTATATGTAGGCTATATCGCGTTCTTTAATTAGGCTAGTAGATTATAATTTTGATTCTCCGCAATACAAGGTTTGAAAGGCTCCCATTCAACCAATCTTCATAATTACCCGCGTTATAAGAACTAAGCATTAATATTGTTTACGATTAGTCTATGTTATTATATTATATCTGAACCTTTATTCTATTTTTAGATAGCGCTAGAGCGTTCTTTCAGCACGATAAAGAAAATAACATCGTTTGCTAACGCACGGTAGGCGGGCCTTTCGACAGGTCATATCCATAGGACAGACATCACCCATGCACTACGTAATGGTTAAATTATTATCATTATTTACTACAATTCAGAAATTAAAAAAGTCCGCCCCAACCGGGAATCGAACCACGGATCTCCCGCATTCCAGACAGGCGGTCTTAACCTATTATTACAGAATATTTCATTTCATTAATCTGCATGGGGGCAAGCAAGTCTGCTAAGTGGTAATGTTTGTGTCTTGTTTGTCTAAAGATAGCGTCCCCGCTTCCATATAGCAGAAGGTCGCTGGTTCGATTCCCGACTTGAATCAACCCATAATCTATAGGCAGGGTATCGCATTACATCCACTGCACTGAGTGTGGCTTTGAAACCGTCTTAGCAACGAAGCACATAACAAGTTGTAAATGGTTGTTCCGAAGTAGTTATATCTACGCTGACTCATCCGCGAATGAATCGTGGACATCTGTGAACTACTATTTCAAATGTCCGATTATTTCGTCAATCGATGGCGTCGTCGGTTCGTCACTGAAATGAGATCTTTGACTGTGTGGGAAGACTCTCGTTGCTTGCAATTATGATATGTATATTTTTAAATCCGGCATTGTAACAATTGTTTGATTACCAGTACGATAATGATATCATGCATAGGTGCTTGGTCGCGATTAAAACACCACGCTGAGCGTTTCAATTGCAGTTCTTCCGTACTTTACGAACTACAGGGAGAATCATCCGAATATAATTCCTTCTGTTGTTTTCTCTGATATAATTTAATTCTTATTTCTCGTGCATAGCCCATTTTCCCCTGACAGTGGGAGGCATATTATAATATCACATGGTCACTTATGAACCTTGATGTTTCCAAGAATTGTTCAGATCATTTAAAAAAAAAATACGTTTTAATATTGTTCTGGGTAAAGTATCCTAATCATTGCTTGGGTATAAGTAAGTTAAAATGTATTGAGTTATTATGATTACTAAAAATACGCCTAAATTCCCTGCACCGTAGGGTTTGTTATTCTTCCAATGTACCAATCGTCTCGATTAACCTTGAAACCTTATACTTCGAATTAGTGATTTCCATTTTCCTTTAATTTGCCAAAAGCTGTTCATGCAATTGTGCCCGGAATTGATCACACCACAATTCGGAAAAAGACTGTCGAAGGAAGATATCATTGACCCGGCCTATATAATAGAAGCCCAGAAGCAAGCTGGCAACAAATCCAAAAAGAAAGTCACAGACACCAAGCAATCTGAATCAAAGACAAAATCATCTAAGTAAAAAAACCTACAACGTAGTTTTGCAATGCAGTTCATCTCTTCATTGCGTGTGAATTCCACTTGCAAAGTGTGGCCCAAGAATTCAAGAAACAAAACAAATGAAACTTGAATATGATCACATTTACCTTTTAGTTTTCCTCCGTTTTTTTAATATATCATTATTGGGACCTGCGTTTATTTGTTATAGAGACACTAGAGGCGAGCGTGTAAAGTATGTCAGACATCACATTACTAACGTATTTCGTCGCGAGTGTACGTGAAAGTGCATATATAGTTGAACTCAATGTACCTCATTCTATATGTGCACATGTGTAAATAAGAATTCTCTAATGTAACTAATGTGTAAAAATCCTAACTCACGAGTATAGCACATGCCTATATGCGTGACGCATTTCTAAACTAAGAGTTTTTTTCGTGGTTTTGTTTGCGATATTTGCAATGTATTTTAGCCTATATGTATCCGGAGTCTCAAACGACCACTAACTTTTTTATCGATTGCTATCTTGTGTATCCGGTATAATTTATTTACAATTAATATTTCTGTTGAATGTGGAAATCCTTATGTGAAAATACGTTCTATTAATCTTTGTTGTGTGTAAAAAATAACTTTGTTTACTAGGAATAACGTTCTGAGGTAGGCCTATATATTTTGCATGGACGTGAGCACGTAGCATAAAGCATATAATAACTTACACATTTGAGTGTGAGTGCCTTGCTCTAAAGTTATTAAATTCACTTCATATCTGAATACGAACGACATTATATATAATTACATGATCAAAAAAAGATGTTTAGACCGCAAGATATATATTTAATAAAAAACACTCCAAAAAAGTGATTATGCCTACATTTGTTTAAAGTGGCTCTCTTCCTCAGACGCGGGGATATTTTTGATGCGTTATGTATGGCTGTGCTGTGTTACTGGTTATTGTCCAACTCGTAGATGTTTTATAAGTTATCTACTTTACCTACCCATGCTAATACGAGTGTATCATGAATACAACAACCTCATATACATACTTTTAAGAAAACGTGTCACGATCGCGAAGCCGCAGTTGCTACCTCGTAAATCGGGAAATAATGGACATGGACGGTATTCAAAAAAACGTCTGTGGGCCGCTTGTGGCTGCACCCTCTGCCTTTTATATCCCAAAGAGTGATTGTGTAAATAATATATTACGCAATGTTAGCGTTTGATTGAATTAAAGTGAAACATTTGAACGCATTTGAATGAACAACAAACACTAGGGTTCGAACAGAGAACCTCCGCCTCTGTATGTAATAAATAGATGCGATAGAACACTGTATACAACAAAGAATACTCTTGTTATGGGTTATGACGTTATAGCTTATGGAACTAGAGTCATAAGTTTTAATCGCAAACGGGATTCGTGGAGTATTTCCCCCAGTATTGTATTGAGATGATTAGTGTTTAGAACATAGAGTTGATATTTTTAAAACGTTACTTATATTGATTGTGTTGTATATTGCATCACTTGTACATGTAACCATTATTCAACTGTCAATCCTAATAAAATTAAGTATTTCATTGTCACGGGAGAAAAACAGATTTTGGTAGCGTTCTGTGTAAAATATACAATTATAAATTATAACAATGTTAATCATTTCCATACACCAGAAAAAACTTTGGATAGTAATTACTACTGGATTGATATTTATCTTCGCATGCATCCACTATAACTTTGCCGGCAATGTAACTTGACCTTGACAGAGCTATCGTCGACGGAGTTGAGTTGGGCACGCAATAAATCAGATAAGGCGCTGTTTGTCGGTGCGTTACCCTCCACGGCTCCATGTTCAGTTGCGGTGGGGATGACTAGTTGTTCACGCCTATCTCCCTCCCTTCCCGCTCCCAGCAAGAGCGTAACTATCCAGAAAAGGGCGGGAAAAGTTAGCACTATACCTCTTAAGTCCAAATCAGAAGTTAAAAAACTTCTGACTTTAGCGGGAATCGAACCCTGGCCCTTCTGCATTGGAAGCAGATACGCTAACAACAAGACCAACGCACTAGCATAAGCACTAGATATTTATAATGGTTAAGAGCATGTTTAATTTCAAGCTTGTACAAATTACTACGCCTGAGTAATTACGCGTTTTGATTTTGATTTTGATTTTCCCCGGTCCCAATTGCCCGGTTTTGTTATATGAGGTACATCTGAGTGTGGCCCAAGTTTCAAAGTTCTAAGATGAACCGTTTTCTCAGTATAGCGTATTATTCATAAGAGTACGGAATTACCTACTTTTGATAATTTTGGTTTTTTTCCAGTACCCGTTAACCAATTTTGCTTTCCATATTCAAAAGTGATAAAGAATGAGAGATATCAAAATGTATTCCACGTTTGAAACATCTCAGTTGTAGCGTTTTCTTTGAATGATTCATTTCTTAAAGTTCAGATATGTTTTTTGTCATTTTTGGGCCCATGGTCATCCCAAATTTAGCCCCTTGTGTTTTGGACGCAAGATATTTATAATGGTTAGTAGCATGTTAAATTTCAAGTTTGTACAAATTACCACGCCTTGGTAATCACGCGTTTTGATTATCATCCAAATTTTGATTTTCTCCGGTCCCTGTTACCCGATTTTGGTTTTGAAAGCAAATGTCACTGCGTCTGAAGTACATCTAAGTGTGGTCCAAGTTTCATAGTTCTAAGATTTACCGTTTTCTCTGTAGGCTAAATTAATCTCCGCAGAGAACTCCTAGCCAGCCAGCCACCCAGCCAGCCAGCCAGCCACCCACCCACCCAGCCACCAGCCAGCCGAAAGGAATTTGACGATGTTGAGAGCCTTTTTTAACACAGAACGAGTTGTCGGATCGGGTTGATTTTTTTTTTGGTATGTCATGGACCACATACCAGGTCAAATACCGAGTTTCAAGAATGTTACTCTTTCGGGGCGGCGTGTGCAAATAGCTGAAAACCCCCCAACTCACGTAGCTGTATATAGGGCTGGAGTTCGTGTCGCCTAAGCAGTCGCATGCGCTTGACTGCCGGGCGACGACCGTCGCCCTAGACGAGGGAGGGATAGTCGCGACTTTGAAACCACTTGAAATAACCTTTTTTCGTGATATCTAAAGAACGATGCAAAATATCTAAAAACTGATTGCAGACAGCTCTGTGGTTTTGGGAAAACCATAGCCTGTAGAAAAAATATTGTAATGTGATGGTGATTTAATTTTTGATTTGATATATTTCATTAATTTAATGCATATTTTATACAAACCGCACCGATTACTATATTTGGATTTTTTTGCATTATATTGTTCTAACAAAACCACAGAGCTGTCTGCAATCAGTTTTTAGATATTTTCATCGTTCACGAGATATCATGAGAAAACTGTTATTTCGCGTGGATTAAATAAATAATAATAAATAAACAAGTAGGGAGATTTAAGAACGTCAGTGATTTCCTATAATGGCATGCTGCTGTCGCGGTGTCGAGTGTTTTGCAAAATCTCAATCTTTATTACAACCATTTACCATTCATAATCTTTCATCCTCGCAGCCCTTCCTTTTTAATACCCTTTCATAAAGTTCTCGTCGGCAGACGTGAGGAACACATTTTACCAATAAGCATACGGAGCTGCGGGATCGAAAACACATCGCCGCCCCACACCGCCACATTGAACAATGATAAGTTGCTATGGATGGTCACGGAGGTGAGAAATATTAAGTATAAACTTAAAATTATTAAAAATAGGTTGACTAGAAAAAATTATTAAAAACAAGGCTATAGATTACAAAAATTAATAATCAACCATGTTAATATGAAATTTGACAGTTTTTAAGCAAAGCGGCTTAGAAGATACATTTCCAACAGGTAGGTTTTTATTCCGTTATCCTTATACTAAAGGAAATGTTTTTAGAGTGAGACACATATGTTGAATTGATTGTCGTCGAGCAAATTAGCACGATGACGATTCACCCAAGTCAGAAAAATTGGGGTGAGTCCCACCACAGAACAAACTACATATTTTACATTTTTTAGGCTCGTAATAATTCAAATAATATTGGACATCAACTATATATTTACATGTTTAGTCGGCGCAGTGTTTATGCCTACAACATCTGTAGTACATCCGAGTGTTGCAATAAAACAATAAATATTGCAATTTTCAACACCAACTAAACATTAAAAATAATAATTAAAATTACAATTCCTAAACTAGAACAAATTGGTCTAGGCCCTAATGGATTAGTTGTAATTAACCAAATCTGTGCATAGCGTCGACACCTGACCAGCCAGGCAACCTCGATTTGAGTTCTAGTAAATTGTTTAAACGTTTGTTATCATTTTAACAGAACAAAGTGTCCTAAGACAATTTTAATTTTAATAGGTTGACGTTGGACGATTTGGTACCGAAGAGTAATGTAATAGTGGGTGTGCGTGACGCTTTTTATAACCAAATTTTAACAGAAAAATTAGGGGATAGCCGATCATACGGCACATTGCCGAAGAATGTACTTATAAATTTTATACTACTCTAGGCAAGAAAAAAAGTCAGAATACATAATCAGAGATCTACTACTGTAGTAAACAACTTTAATAATGTCGACAACATAATTTGCACCACCACAAAACATACTAGAATAATGAATCCAGTCTTAAAGTATAAAATCATATTGAGTCATTGACATGGGTATAATTGATACTATCCCGCGTTTGTGCACGCGTGGCATAGTGACGCTGTAAAATTAGATTTTTGTGTGGCACGCGGAAATTCGGAATTCACTTTGGACAAGGAGAACTGCGGCTCTTTCCGCCAATCGTGTTTGGAGAGGGCGGAGACAGTATGACATGTGAACGAAACGTTTTAACCACAAGGTTTTCACAGGGTTCCGTTGTTTGTCACACATTTGTTTTAACATGATGCGTTTAGAGCATTCTTCAGTTAGAAGGTTTTGGTACACTTCGGACACTTGTGCGGCTCCTTACGTACACAGTCGTGATGTATAACGTGGCTGTAAAGTGTGTGTCACCCCCACTGAGCTGTCAATATACTTACGTGGAGATCTTATGCAATACCTAGCAAATATGGTATGTGAAGTTGGCGGAAGTTTGCCGTTTCGCCATTTTTTTCAGTCTTTAATCAGCGGCCGATTCAAAGAACTAAACATAATATATTTCGTTCACCTGTGTCACTGGCCTGTGTTTATCAGTTTATTTAGTGTACACTGCAAGTAAACACTATTCCTAGACATCCTGAGTGTCCCTATATGGGTCCTAACGGTAATGTAGGTCGACTACTCAACATACCTCAAATAGCTTCGCCACAAACCGCCAATTTTTTTTTTTTTTGACGTTAAGATTTACATCTAGACGAACGGTGCAATGCAAAGCAATCCAATAACAATCGAGGGACATAGGGTAAAAATATAGACCCATCGGGTGAGGCCTTGTAGACCCCATCCGCTTTGAGCCCATGTAGGCTTCAAGTTTACAGCTTGTATGCGCCCTCCTCCCGTAGTTATAAACGAGCTCAGTATGTCAACCGAGAATATCTTGCTACCTTCGGACACTGTGCGGCTCCCTCCGTCCCACAGTCGTGTGTAGAAAACGTGGCTGGTAAGCGTTTGTGTAGATCATCGAGAATTTCTTGTCTGCACTTCGGACACTTGTGCGGCTTCTTACGTCCACAGTCGTGTGTGTAACGTGTCTGGTAAGTGTTTTTTTCATCGACAATGTATTGCTACACTTCGGACATTTGTGCGTGTCATTGCGTCCACAATCGTGCTTCTGGTGGTACGTGGTATTCTTTTTCTCATTCTATGACAAGGACAGTCTTAGACTCTCTCACAACAGCGTGGTTGGGGTACAATCCTGCTCAGCCTCTGTAAAATTTTAATTTTAATAAGATAAAATTTAAAAAATTAAAAGAATAACTTTGAGCTACTCTAAGAATAATAAAATAAATTCCTCTACGCCAAACATACTCGTCACATAACCAGTATATGCATGATCTCCCGCCGAAAATATATATTATAGTTTTGTTTTCACATATAATTCATTTCCTTTCTAATAAATGATCGCATGTAAATCAAAAGACAATAAATTTAATTCAGTAAAGCCAAAAATCACGGTGAATAGCCCTCGTGAAATATTTGAAATAACAGAACAAAACCTTTTAGGGGGATTTAAGTGGGGTGTTTTTATTATGCAGAAGGAAATAAAATAACAAATGGCACAGCCTAAATTGTGTTTTATTTATAAGATACAAAAACATTTATAAGATCAAGGCCCGTGCCATTATATCTCCTTAAAAAAGTAAACTCAAAAATATTTTAGAATTTTCCTCATAAATGTCTAAATTTTGTCAAGCACCTAAGCATGACAAGGGTTTATGGAGGCATTTCTCCAGACAATACTGGTTACCGGCACCAATGGAAAGAAATAGAGGTGTAACTACATTTATCATAATAAATCATGAGTCAAACTAAGTTGTGTGTTATACCACACTCCTCACTTGAAACAATGAAACATGTGATGTAGTATGATTGAATAAAGTAACTTCCAAAAATCACAAAATTACACGACGGGTTAAAATCAAACACAACAGTCTTGAGTTATCAACGCAAATTATATTGAG
Organism: Sweltsa coloradensis; assembly: GCA_024449915.1. Taxonomy (NCBI): domain Eukaryota; kingdom Metazoa; phylum Arthropoda; class Insecta; order Plecoptera; family Chloroperlidae; genus Sweltsa; species Sweltsa coloradensis. Next base: position 20,046 of record JAMZAV010006426.1, read on the forward strand.
GACAAAAAAGCAACATACACATCTACGTCGAAGTTTAAATACGTACCCTTCATAAAATCTTACTTCGTGTCCTTTCTATGTTTACTACTATCCCGCGCAAAATTTGCGGATTATGAACATATAAAGAACTTAGCCTTGAGAACTGCACTCATCGCAAAACTTAGCATAGTTAAAATTTTTGGGTTTGTGCGATTTTATAGTTATTTACTGATAGCTAATTTCAATTTTTTTGTGTGAAGCATTAAAAAGAAAGGTTTGGCGGTTTGTTAGAATATTTTAAGGTGTACATGGCGACTTGTTTAAAAATAAAAAGATTTTCACGACGGGTTCCAATTGCGGTCATGATAGTCTGTGGGTTAGGAAGTATATTAAGTACATTGACACAAAAATGTCATACAGCTACGACAGAACTCCATAATATAAACATGCTTATCCAAACAGTCAATAAGTCCGCATGTTTCTACAACGCAGTATCGTATCATACAATAACGATCTAATAACAATCATGTTTATACAGAGTTTTGTTTTTAATGTGCGTGTCCAACAACATACACATCTATGGTCGTTTTTAATACTTTACTTACTATTCCCTTTCTACGTATACTCTTCCAATTTATAGTGGATTACTTCGCCTTGTGACTACATTCCCGCAAAGCTTGGCAAATGAAATTTTGAGTAACATATATAGCTCGGGTGGTTTTCAAGTAATAACTCGTACTAATTCTGCTTTGTTAAGAATTGCAAAGTGTGGCGTCCGCGTGTGGATCGTTGTTTCTCTGGTGTATGCTGGTGGACTTGTACGGAGAATACTCCTGACAATCGCCTCGTGCAAACCGAGTAGCCATAGAAAAACCGAGTAACATCGAAGATACCTTGGAGAGGAGGACTCTCACGACCTTAAAGACTAGCAGCTGCATTTCACAACTTACAAAGTAATAAAGTTAGAACATTCTAAGCACACAAAACACCAACAACACCAAACACCAACAGTCCACGAGTCTGTCATGTTTCACAACGCAGATCGTACATAACATACAGACGCAATAACACGGTGGGTTTTATACGGAGTCTCGTTTTATATGATTTTTTTTTAAACAGCCAAACACATCTACGGTAGAGATCTAAATACTTAACTTCAAAATTCCTACTCATAGTCCCTTCACGTGTAAAACGCCGGCAAAATTTGAGAATAAATAAATATTACAAAATCACTTCGCGCGGTAGACAAAAAGTGGATGAGCCCAGACAACGGTAATTGTTGGCGAAAATCAACATTATTATTTATATCTAGTACAAAAATAATGCAAATGTACACAAACACAGATGTATCTTTACATGTCAGTTCGCGACTTAACTGTCCTACAACATCTGTGCCACATCCCAGTTTGCAACTGAAAAAACAGAAAAATTTGCAACAACATAATTTTACTAAAAATTAATTACGTTTTGAAAAGTATAAATCCAGTATATATAGTGATAATTTAACAAATCTCCGCGTTTGTGCTTTTCGTTCATAATGAACAACGTAAAGTAGATTTTTGTGTGCACGATAGGAACGCACTTTGTACACGGGTAACTGCGGGTTCTTTCCCGCAGCTCGTGCTTGGAGTGGGAGATATAAGTTTGCCCACATATCTAAACGTTTTTGGCCACAAGCTTTACACGTGAGGTTTTTTGTTTGTCACGCATTCGTACTTTGTGTGAACGGGATAGGCTTGTTTCAACGGAGATGTCTTGTACACTTCACACACTTGTGCGGCTCCTTGCGTCCAAACAGTCGTGCTTCTGTGGTATGTTTTAGATTATCTTTTCTGATTGAATGAACAAGGACAGTCGGGGACATTGATGTCTTTCAGAGCCGGTTTGCTATCAGGAACGGGGCGCCAGTTCCTGCTCAGCATCTGAAATATTAAATTTTGATTGAAAGTAAATGAAAAGAAGCAGCTTTGTGACTAGATATTGCTGCATTATTAAAGAATTATGAAATAATTACTACACTCTAAACAGTAACTCTCCACATACCAGTATCAAGCATATCCCCACCCACACCCACCACAATCATATAATATTATCTACTTTGAAAATATTATTCTAGTTTTATACTAACTTATCTAAACAAAACCAACAAAAGCACAATAAAAAGAATTCAATAGAGCAAAATCAAGTTTACCAGCGCTTGTGGAGTATTAGTATCAACAGAAATCCCCAAGTCAATATCAACTCCCAAAGTAGGGAGTTTTCAGAACGTCAGTGATTTCCTTTATGGCAGCTATCGGCGGTGTCGAGTGTTTTGTAAAATCTCAATCATATATTACAACCATTTGCCATTCACATTCTCTCATCCTCGCACCCCTTTCTTTTTAAAATCCTTTAATAAAGTTCTCGTCGGCAGACGTGAGGAACACATTTTACCAATAAGAATACGGAGCTGCGGGATCGAAAAGACATCGCCGCCCCACACCGCCCACATTTAAACAACGTATGGCATCTGTAGTAACATCAAGTGATGCAAATTAGTAAATAAAATATTGCAGTTTTCCACACACATGTCATTAGAAAATAATAAAGTGACAATCTAAAACTATGGAAAAATTAACATATCGATATTAATTATACTTTCTCCTAATCTGTGTCATGTGTTCACACCTGACAGCCAGCAACCTCGATTTGGGTTCCAGTAAATTGTAGAACGTTGTTATCATGTTACAGAATCAAATTTTACTTAAGACAATTTTAATTTAATAGATTGACGTTGGACAATTGCATGAAGAGAAAATGTATATGGGGGGTAGATGACGCGCTTTTAACCAAATTTACAGAAATTGATATGAAACCACACAACGGGACATTGCGAGAAGTATACATACTAATATTAATACTAACTTTAGGTGCTTTAGGCCAGACAAAAGCAATACCATTTATCAGAGATCCACTACTGTAGTAAACAACCTTGTAATTAATTCTACAACACAATTTGCACTACCACAAAACATACTAGAATAATGAATTCAGTTCTAAATGTATATAAATCATATTGACATGGGTATATTTTTTTATTCTAATGCGTTGGTGCATGCGTCTAGTGACCCTGTAAATTATATTTTGTGAGGCACGGCAGAACACTTAGGACAGGAGAACTGTGGCTCTTTTCCCCGCAATCTGTTTAGAGTGGCGAGAAAAATATGACATGTACCGAACTTTTACCACAAGTTTACACATTGGTCGTTGTTTGTCGAACTATGTCTTGCTATACTTCGGACCTTTTCGTCCATTGCTCCACAGTCGTGCTTCTGGTGGTAACGGATATCCTGTTTCCCATTGTATGGACGAGGACAGTCCTTGACACTGATGTCTCTCACAGCCTGGTTGGGGCGCCATCCCTGCTCAGCATCGGTAAATTTATAATTATAATTAAGAGTAAGTATTAAAAGAAATAACTTTTGAGCTGACTATAAAGAATAACGAAATAAATACTTTACCCAAACATAATCCACCAATAAACCAGTACAGCAAGATCCCCACCAAAACTATTATATTTTGTTTTCACAATATCATTCATCCATTTCTTTCGAACTAATCGAGAAGTCATCACAAGCACAATACAAATAGAATTCAATAGAGCAAAATCAAGGTGAGAATAGCGCTCGTGAATATATAAAACAGAACAAAAAACTTTCAGGAGTTTTTAAGTGGGTAGTTTTGTACTATGTAAAGAAAGAAAATAACACAAGGCTAAATGGTGCTTTAAATTGTCAGATACAAATGATGGAAAAGGAAAAGGTCAGACATGTGCATATAATCTTCCATAATAAAGGAACCATAAAAACACATTTTTGAATTTTCCGTTATAAATGTTCCAAAATTTTGCACGCCATTCATGCCGTGTTATAGGCCTTTCTCCCATAGGACATACTGTGTCACCGCACCAATTGAAGAAAATAGTAGGTGTACGACATTTTATCATATGGCGTTTTTTCCACTGGCGCGCACTATGCGCCTGAGTGCAAGTAGCATAATTCACTGGTAGCTGGAAATCGCACTCGTGCAAAAATATCGTATTCCACTGGGCGGACTGCACTCGCTCCGTGGGCACTCGCAGTGCGCACTGAGCCGCACTGACTCCGAGGTCGGGCAATCTTTTCAGTGCAACCGTATGACCCGCGAAATTTGGTTGTGTTGTGTTAGATTTGATCGACTTTTTCGTTGGATAGCAGCGATCGATGAGTTGATCAATCATTACCAGAATTGTCTCAGAGAAATCACAACGTACGTAGAGAGATGTTGTCGCAATGTATTCTGCCTAGAGGTGATTTGCATAACATTTTAGTTTGGGTTAATGATTATTGTATTACTGTTCAGATCATTTTGGAACGGGCTATAATATGCATTGGCCATGTTTTGCTTTCGCGACTTTTTCCCCATTCTCATCCACCCCCATTGCATTCGAAAGCGTATGAAAAGACTATTGATAGTGAGGGGATTGCCACTCAATATTATGCACTGAAAAAATAGTCGTTTCCACTGAAGTTGCACTCAGGGCAGCACTGGGTGCCGTGCATCACGTGGACCCGTGACGTTTCAGTGCGCCACGACGTCGCACTAGTGGCGGCCCAGTGAACACGCCAATATAAATCATGAGTGCAAGACTAAGTTGTTTGTTATCCACACTCTCACCTGGAAACAATTAAACATGTTGATAAAGTATAAGCGAACAATTTATCTTCAAAATCAACCAAAATTACACATCGCGCTAATTTAGGGTCGCAACATTCTTGAAAACAACTAACATTTAAGCATAGACAACAAAAAGTATAAAGCTCCACTCTGAATCCTATATTAATAAACAGGCTTCAAAAGTGTCAATAAGTGCATGAACTTACACGACTCAATCGTACCACCATAGTTGTAATCCAATAATGCTGGTGTCAGAGTTAAAAAACACACATAACGGTCGAGTTATAAAAACGAACCTTCACAAAATCTACACATGGTCTTTTAACGTTTACTCCCTGCTAAATATGCGATTTAAAACATATAAAGAACTTGGCCTGGTTTAATGATAAAGGGCAAAATTAATTATTTTATTGTGAAGCTTTGCAAGTTGTGGGCTATTGTTACAACATATTTTAGGTTTATACTGGTGGACTTTATCGAAATTGCGCATAATCCGCAATTGCGACACACACAGTCTTCGAAAGGATAAGACCTCGAAGACATAGAGCTACACTTCAACGGTACAGATAATGTTCAAGTTAGATTTAAACAATGCCAAATTCCATAGAACCGACTGACCCCTAGTTACTATAGGCAGCCACAGTTTCATACACATGATTTCTGGCTCAAAATGTAATAATTCATTATCTGGTTTTGCACAAGTCTCATTCTTTCATAGTTAATGCAAAGTAGGAAGGTATACTAATGCCATTAAGTCAATTAAACTTTGTTTATTTTGATGATAACTACCAAAGGGGCAAAGGTCCTCACGTATATGAATTATAGTGTTCAACTTGATGTCCATTACAATTGAATTCGAAGATATTATTTTTGTTGTTTATCATTGCAGCCGAATCTAGAGTTGACGAGCAGAAGGAGAATCTCGACTGATATCAAGTTTCCCGTAGACTTCCATATAGTAAGACTGACGTGAACGAGCCTTTAGGGCACGGCAAGTTCCTGATCACATGACATTATTATTATCTTAAACAAACGTTTTGATTTTCCCTATGGATACTAAAAGAAATGTTTTAAGACTTAAAATAAACGAGATTTAAATATATTAAGTGGCAATAACTTATATAAATTAACTACACCATCAAAGATTAAGAGGAAGGACAATTTCGTTTCGTAAGACCGGCTTAGTCCAAACCCCAACTATCTTTCAAACCATAGTCGGACAAGGCTATTAATTACGGAAATTAATAATCAGCCATCTTAATGAAATTCAAAATATGTTAGCTTCATTATAAGGGTTGTATTTCCAACAAGGTTTTTATATGTTTTCCTTTTACAAAACGAACTGTGTTTAGACACATTTAGTTAATTTGGTTGGTGGTACAGGCAATTAGAAAGATGAAAATAAACCAGACAATTTGAGATTGTTGCGAAAATTTGAACTGTGCCATCATAACGAAATTTAAAGTATGTAAGTGTCATTTAGAGGATGTATTTCCACCAATGGAGGATTTAAATTGTTTACAGTTTACTAAACGAATTGTGCCTAGACAGATTTAATGTAATAAGTTATATTGTCTTCGTGCAAATTAGCACGTCGACACGTGCATGGAAGAATGAATGATGATTAGCCGAATTTACAGAAAATTGGGATGAGCCGCGATTATGGGAACTATGCAAGATACTATAAAAAATGGAACTATATAACAGGTAGTAACGATATAAATATAAATAATTGGACTTTTTCACTGTTTGTTATAAAAGTTATAAAAAAAAAATATTTTGTTTACTAAAAGTGAAAAAGTCCAATGATTTATATTTATAATGCAACATACTATTTTAGGCCAGAATAATGTTAAATGACATTAGCCACAAAACAAATCCTGTACATGTACTATAGCGACTAGTACTGTCACAACATCTATAGCACATCAAGTGGTGCAATACAACTAAAAGAAAGTTTGCGACAATACCCAAACAATGAACCACAAGTCTTAAAAGTATTAATAAATTACATAGATAAAAATTATTATTAACAAATTCTTTCGTGTTTGTGCTTGAAATCGTAGTGACGACGTAATTAAATGGTTGATATGGGCTCGATAGGAACACTTTGTACACGGGAACTGCGGTTCTCTTATCCCGCACTCGTATTTGGAGTGGTGGATACAAATGGCGCCAAAATTCTAAATTTTTGCCACAAGCTTTACACTGGGGTCGTTGTTTTGTCAACGCCTTCCGTACTTATGTGACGGACGAGAGCGATTTTTATTGAGAATGTCTTGCTACACTTCATAGACACTTGTGCCCTCTTCGTCCACAGTGTCGTGCTTCGGTGGAACGTGAGATCCTTTCTCCTTTTGTATGACGAGGAACAGTCTTGCACTGATGTCTTTCAGAGACTGTGTTTTGCTATCAGGAACAGGGCGCCATTCCTGCTCGCTCTGTAAAAATTATTGAGCGAGCGTAGCGAGCGTCTCCACTTGACTCTTATGGTCTCTAATGTCTGTTTTTTTTTTTTTTTTTTTCTGTTACGTTGCTTCGGTACACGGTCGCATTTGTTTCTCTGATCACCTGAAATTTTTGCACACTGTACATACTACCTAGGCGGGTTGCTGTATAGTTTTTTGAACTCAGTGATAATCCATCGTTGGTTATAACAAATAAAAAATAAAATAAACAAAATAAAAAAATAAAAATGTATCCGATCGTTATGAAATTTTGCAGGGTAATAAGTACAACATTCTCGTCCTATTTTCCAAATTTTTAACTAAATCGCCAAGAACTTAAAGACTTATTGGTTGCTCCAAATATGATTTTCGCCTTACTCACAGCCTTTGTTACAACATCAATGATCAACAACCTTATGGTTGCTTTGTAGACCTATGGAGCCCCGTGTAATGTTGTTGATATTTTCAACAATGAATAAAACTTGGCCACCATTTTGGTCGGCTACATTAACTTACATAAAATATTTCTCCACTATAAATCGAATTAACTATTATTTTAACTGTTTCATCAAGTTATGTATCGAACTTTCCATATTTGGTGGTATTTCTTTAGTGACTCATATATTTTTTTTAACGTTATTGTCTGCGTTTACTTCAATTGTGTGATTTATTTTTTCGTCAATTTGCTTGTGTTATCTCTGTAGACCTAGGTCTCGATTTATCCTCGGCGTTGTCTACTGCGTGTGTAGCCTTCCTATGCCTAATCATTAACCCTCAGACTTCCTTTCCCGGTTTTCTCTCTGGTTCTGTCTCAGCATTTGCCTAATCATTTAACCTTCAAACCTCCTTGTTATCCTCTTCCCGTTTTTTCTCTGGTTCTGGTCCCAGCCACTTGCCTAATCCTTGACCCTCAACCTCCCTTTCCCGTTTTCTCTGGTTCTGTCCAGCAATTGCACTAATCCTTGACCCTCAACCTCCCGTTCCCCGTTTTTTCTCTGGTTCTGTGTCCAGCATTGTCTTTACCATATACCCTCCCTTTCCCTTCCTCTGTCTGTTTACTAACTTACTAGATTCAATCAATTTCCTGCAACCAGATAGGCCTAAGTACAAAATATATGCCTAGATACAATATCTTAGAAAATGCCGAAAATGGGAAAAGATTTCTACTCGGATGAAAACCATTTATGAGAAGAAGCGCATCCGTGAACTAGAGGTTCAAAGAAAACGACGAAACTCATTCTCAAACAGATTGAAACAAAATGTTGAAAAAACAAATGCATCAAGAAGCAGAGACCCCGATCAGGCTGCGAGCAAGAAGGGGGCAGGCTGACCTTCAGCGCAAAACCCAGCCTATCTTGCCAAATCAAAACTCCTCGCCAAACCCAAGAAAGAAGGGCACTCAGTTTGTCAACGAGTCCTCAAACACTTTGCAAATGAATCTCCTCCACAAACTGAACAAAGAAGGCACTCATCTCAACACGAATGACTCAAACACTTTGCAAATGAATCTCCTCCACAAACGGAACAATAAGGACATCAGTTTACAACGAGTGACTCAACACTTGCTTCAGAGTCTCCAGTAAAGCCAGGAGAGAAGAAGTGGTGTCACGAACGGACAACTGCAAGGCGAACACAAGAGTCGCACAAGAGCGGGAATACCGAATCCAGGCAAGAGTTCAGGTGTGGACTCGAGACCGGTGCACTCACCAGCACGATTCTGACAAAAGACTCGCCGATAAATTCCAAACGTTTTCTCATGGTATTAAATTGGTTCTCTTGTACCAATTTCCAAATACGAGTTCCTCTAATTTGAAAGTTACAAATCCGGACTGTGTTGTCGCATGCAAAAAGAATCCCACTATTTATTCTGCCACCAACAGATGGATCCAGTTCTGTCCTGAAGGACTCTCTTGCTTGGTCAATGATCGATCCATGCTAATTGCTCGTATTCATCCCTTTGTGTCTGTGTACCGTGTAAAAGGACACAGTACGCCTATGCGGCAACGTAATTAACCTTCCCACAAGATGTGACGTCCTTTGCTCAACGTTTGCCTAACTCATTATCATCATTAACATATGTCCATCGTGGTTCCGTCGTTCTTCTGCAAATAACGACAACATTGGCTGATTTTAACGTATGTTCAATAGATTACGCAGGGCTTTCTCACTCTGGCTCAAATCACACAACTTGTTTTTAAGTGCATAACAATTGACGATGACGAGTTTAAACAATCTGCCTGAATCCGGTAATGTTCTACGGTGAACTTGCTTGAGTTTATGAAATCATGGGAGAATCGAAGAACGCTGGACATGACGAACATTCTTGAGCACGGGAAACGTTCCTCAGTTTTACCAATCAATCACAAACTGAAAGAATTGCAACCGCCCTTCAACCAGACCCATTCCTTGCCGAATGTCAAATAATCCCATCAAATGAATTCTCTACCATGGATACATTGTTTCAAAGCTGTTCCACTCTTTTTCCCTACTGGCAAGTGGTAATTTAAGAGATTTTCCAGACAACATCCAAATTAAACCACTCGATATTTTCAATTTTGATGAAATACTAAGATGGCAATTTGCGGAAGGATCCACGATTTAGATTCTTTGCTCTAAATTCAGTATTGCGGTGGAACGCCCCCCCCCATTAGCCGGGAACGTATTGTAAGAAAAACCCAATTAAAGGATAAAACTCCGGACAAATTAAAAGACATGCTCCGAGACTGATCCCGGATTAGCTAATAAAGTCATGTCTTTGCTTCTTCATTACGCATTCACAAAGTCCCGTACTGGTGTTAAGCGTTGTGGCGAACTGGGGACCGACATTGGTAGACTTTCTTGGCACCGGCCAACTGTCTTCTTCACGTTAAGTGCAGCCGCCTTCACTGGCCTGAGCTCTATGATATTCCTTGCACCAGGCGTTGACTTTTGATAACTTGACTTAATCTTTTGCAACACTTTGCGCAGAAAGCTGCTATGTGGAAAATCCCCATCATTGTGTCATGGTTTCTCCCAAGAACGTTCTCATTTTTTTGTAAAACAAGTACTTGAGGCAAGGTTCGAAGTAAAAGACGTTTGGTACCAGTTATGTAATGGCACACCGAGGAAGTAGTCCATCTATCTTTCACGGTCTAAACTCGTGGCTAGAAGATGCTCAGATGTGGAAAATCTAGAAAGCTCTTTCAGACGCAGAATTGGTCAAGGATATTATAGATTTATTTGATCCCATTGTTTGCCACCATGAATCCCGGACTAAATGAACCGCCATCTTTATTCATCCTGTCAAACACGATATTTAAAATATCATTGCTTAAACGCCTCCTTAAGTATTGCACCTTTTTGAACAAAGTGCAAAGACACACTCGATGTTACAGACGGTTCTGTCTTCGAAAAAAAAAGGGTTCTTCAAATAAAAACTTGTCGCTTCAACTTTCCATTTCCCATGTAATGCGATCAAACACAATTGACGCTAAATGTACGGGCGCAACATGTTTCTTCAAACTGCACGAACGATACCCTTCTAAACAGATACAATACTTTCATCATTCCGCAGCCTGAGAGCGAACATTGATATTCAAGCATCCTGTCTAAAGATGCTGTTCGTGAATTACATTGCTAGATATGCCTCAAGAGTGACCTGACAATCAAATCATTCAAAGACCTTCTGGTTCAAACATTCTGATGACCAACGTTAAGGAACATGATCCTGCCAAACTCGCTGTTCACCAACTTATCATACAATCCCATATTGCGGAACGAGATATATCTGCCAAGAATGCTGCCATTTACTACTGAGTATCCACTCTATCCCTGCAGCAGAATTTTTCGTTTCATTAAAGTATTGGTGTTGAAAGCTGGGTGCCTCTTCTCCCTGCACGATGCAGAGATTGACATGGATAGGCGCACAATTTTTCATCGCGAGATACCAAAACGACCACCTAACAGGTCAAAACTTAACTCTATTAAATGCGGCTAATTCAACAGTATTAATTGAGAGCACGATGGTTTGTAGACAAAAACGCTGCTGTCGTTTAGAGTGTTCGCCAAAACTTAATCTCACAGACAATTTCGATTCAAACGAAAAATACTACGACAACAAGTAATTCTAAGATCTCCTGGACCAACATTGAATGAGTTAAATCCATTGGCGACACTTGGCAATCCGTGTTTCAATTCGAGGGATCACCATTCCGCCGAACAGCCTGAGCGAGGTCCAACATGCTGAAGAAGATGGCAGTGATGATGAGTGGGAAGAGATAGAGATTGCAAAGAGAACAGCCTGATGGATGAAGTACTGTAATGGGTCCCAATGCTGTTTCTGTTCGGTGCGAAGTCGTACAGCGCGAGTTTTGATTTATCCTTCCCCTTGTTCCGAATCATACATGACGCTAACTATCCAAATATGAATCTGTTGGATTTCTTACAGACGTAAAACATGTTGTTCGTCACATCCAATATGAAGTCCCCTCAACTAATATCACTTTTCGACCAGATGAACAAACCCAACTTCTTGATCACTTACAAAAACAATTACGTCAATAAATCCCATTTCACAACAAAGAACTCGATAATCAGAACAGTTATTGTTCAGGGCACTGCAGGAACCGGAAAAAGCACCGTAATCAGCTATGGGCCAGAAACTTACACAAAATTAGGAGACAAGTCATACATGTTGGTGCCCCAACATGAGTAGCAAGCATTTTCAACATCAACGGCGGACAATTGCGTTCTTCACTTCACATTGCCTAATTCATCTAAATTTGTTGATGTAAGTGGTAAAGAGGCCAGGAAAGTTTCAGCTATCAATGGAGGACTGTTTCATTTTATTATAATCGAGAGTATAGCATGAATTGTATGCACTCCATTGCTACATGAATTGACAAGGCGATTGCCGTCAGGAAAATCCCAATAATAGCTCAAATCCTTTCGAAATATGGTACATATATATGTTTGGTGACATTAAGCAGCTCCCAACAAGTAAGTGACAGAGCCACTTATAATACGACAAGCCAAGTAATTACGGACTGACAAATGACGGCAATTTTTAGCCTACCGCTCTTTTCAACACTGCCAAATTCTCTCAATAGTTCAAAGCGCCAGGCAGGAGACAATCCGAACAACAACAATTCATAACAACTTCTACTTCGTGACTTAGCGATGGAAGGCCACACAAGACGTTTGTCATGTGTACAAAACCCGATTTGACACATATAACACACAAGAAAAAGAGACTTTCAAAAATGCACTCACGCCTTGGGCCCAACAAAAGCTGATAAGTTAAACTCTAACATGGAAAAAACTTCAAGTCCTCGGCAACCCATTGCAAAAATATTCAGCTAAACATAACTGTGCTACTACTACTGCCTCAATGTCACAGAGGACAGTGCACAATGCTTACAAAATGTGACTACTTATCGCGGGGGAGCCGAGGTAATGTTTTAAAATCAAATCTTTGTGACATCTCAAGGGCTCGTCAATGGCGCCCCACTGGCACGGTAAAAACATAATCTAACACTCCCAACACACAGCCACGCAGCGATCATACCACTTCTGTGGTGTTTGGTTGAGTTTTGATTGGTACGAAGGTCCATCTTTTTTCATCTACCCAAAGTTATCCCAAATTTGGTCCTGTATCAGAGCCTGGACCGAGAAATCTGTCAAGTGCACTCGGGCCCAATTCCCCTATCATTGCCCTGGTCTGTAACTATCCACAAGTGTCAAGGGAGACCTGTAGACAAAGCAGTTGTCGGATTGGGCACGAATGATTTGCAGTTGGCAATGAGCTTCGTAGGCATATCTAGAGTACCGTTCAATTACACAATATTATGTTTTCACCGCCTTTTCTTTCGAAAGGATTAAAATTCTGTGAAAAATTCAAGTACATTACAACAAAGGCAAATGAGGAAGCAAGGCTGAAAGCCCTTCCTTTACCCAAGAATTGAACGTAGAGACCCCTCAAAAGTAAAATCCAACTATTCTACTTTATACTTGTTAATTTATGTAACAAAGATATAGAATGGGGTCGGGTGGGACTCTAAAAGCAGCCAACGTCCACGTCGTGGGTCCTGGTTACTGGAACTATATTTTTGTTTTATTACTACACAATTATTAAAAAGTTTCTTCTTTTCTTGCAAATAGCTGCATTCCATTTGTATTTACAAATATGTTATGCAATGACATTACACATAATTCTAATTACATTAACAACGCTAGGAGAATATCGATACTCGGGTCCGTGTTGCACGTACCGTGCTCGCTCACCAACGCGTCCTCCAACTGAGCGTTTTCCTGTAATTTTATTTGAGAGTAAGTGAAAAGGAAGCGGTTCATAGAGGCTCATTTGCTCTTCTATAAGAATTACGAAATTATTCTTTACCCCAAACATGAAAATATCCACATAACCAGTATCACGCCAGATCCCACATCCCATCACATCACAACGCATATAAAACTATAATCGACTTTTGACAATTAGTATTATATTTTCATTGTAACTTATCTTAACCAACAACAAACAAAAGCAAAATAAAATAGAATTTAATAGAGCATAATCAAGGTTAAAAGCGGCTTGTGGGAGTATTATAACACACATAACAACAACTTGTAGAAATACAAAGCCAAACCTTACACACGCAAAAGGAATGAGATCTTAAACAGGGGCCAAGCTTTCATCTACCCTTCCAAATTGTGCGCATTCTTAATTCGATAAACGTACAGTGGTCCCCATAACCGCATCCTCGAAAAGCTTGAGCAAATAGAATTTGCGATTATTAATTTAAACGTATAGTGTATCAAGTTCTTTTTTTTGTAATTAATTTAACGTAACCATGCAATTCTATTTTGCCAAGCTTTTTCGACGATGCTGTTAGGGGACACTGTAAGTTTATGAATTAATAATGCCAAATGTGGAAGGGTAGGATGAGCTTGGCCCTTTTTTTAGATCTCATTCCTTTTGAGTGTGTAAGGTTTGGCTGTATTTCTACAAGTTTTTGTTATGTGTGTGATCTTATTACTTTTTCAAGTTCCATTACAAAATTATTTGTTAAAATATAATATTTTTATCAAAGTTGATTTAATTTTTATGGTATTAGCAATAACAATAGGATGTAAAATATCTAGGCCCGGATTTATGTACATCCTGGGTATAGGTGGTATAACCATGGTATAACGACGGTATAAGGACTGGTTAAGTCGAGGCAACTCACATCCTATTTAAACTTTCCCATGTAACAACAAACGCACAACTAATGTAATTTTACACCTATTTCACTGCACCCACACGAGGGAAGCGATATATCTAGACGGCCTTGACCTACAGCCATGTAAATCATCAGATAATCAGAAGAATATTGAAAATTTCACCATCTTTTGTTTTACATTTTTATTAAAAGTGACAGGAGATTTCGTGAGTTTATTAAAAGTAAAGAAAAAGCTTTTTATTGCCGTAAATTTTGGAATAGCCTAGGACTATCATACCATTGTTTATCTGCATTAGGCTTGTAGTAATCAAAACTAGTTATTTGTGCGGGAAGTGTCAAAACAAGGTTGTGCTGGCCTAGGGTTGGCTAAGAAAGGCCTAGGGCTTGTCAAACATGTATTTATTTATCTAGTCCTATAGCCTAATAGAACTTTAGACCTACACTGTTGTATTATAAATAATTTTCTACATCTGGGCCTAGGCCAGGGACGGTTTCTGATTTGTTTTATGAGAGTATAATGACACCTTTTCTCGTTCCACACAAAGAAGAAAAATTTTAAATGTCCGCCATTTGTTTACGTATCGCACTTTCCCGCCTAACTCTGCTTATACCGTCAACAAGTGTCAAGTAACTATGGTTACTTGTTGATTATATGCCAAGTGTTTTAAGGCTTATTTTAAAACCTTTATTTGGAAGCCTTCCAACAAACTTTTTCAACTTTTTTTTTCAAAAGAGACTATATTTCTATAACCTTAATGTCCATGTAAAATATGAACATTGTAGCCCCACCCGTCTGGTCAGAATCGCGGGCCGACGTATTAGATGTTAGCAGTAGCTAGCAGTAGCTAGCAGTAGCTAACATCCTTAAAGTGATTTTGAGCATGTTTGAAGACATTTTTTCACCAAGAAGGAATGGTCGTACCCCAATAAAATTTGGCATGTGTTGTCAGGTACCTAAATCCCCTCGATTGTGATAGTTTTCAAGTTCACATCACGTTACATGACGGCTGGGTAACACCTCGAAATCACCCCAACTCTGCTTGGTGTATAAGGTGCTTGAGTGTGTAGCGCACCGCGGCTTGGCTGCGGCGCCCTAACGGGCACCTAGATTAACACAACAACAAACAAGTAGGGAGTTTTCAGAACGTCAGTGATTTCCTATTATGACATGCTGCTGTCGCGGTGTCGAGTGTTTTGTAAAATCTCAATCTTACATTACAACCATTTACTATTCACATTCTTTCATCCTCGCATCCCTTACTTTTTAATTCCACTTCATAAAGTTCTCGTCGGCAGACGTGAAGAACACATTTTACCAATAAGCATACGGAGCTGCGGATCGAAAAGACATCGCCGCCCCACACCGCCACATTGAACAATGATAAGTTGCAAAAAGTTGCACAAAATTTTTAAAATGGCCATCGATTATAGCAATTAAAAATCAGCAATTAAAATATGAATTTTTGTCAGTTTTGAAGTAAAGTGGCTTAGAAGAAATATTTTAAACATGTAGGTTTTTATTCTGTTTCCATATACTAAAAGAAATGTGTCCAGAGTGAGGCACATATTTTGTTGAATTGATTGCCTTTAGGTAAATTAGCACGAAGAGAAGAGCATAGGGTTAAAGGCTCATTCACAACCAACTTAGGCCGCTAACTTAGCAGCTAACTTATCCTCTAACTTTAGGTGGCTGTTCACGATGACTTTTTCCGAGGTTAAGTTTACGCTGTACATAATCTTAAATTACATTATAAATTTGCATCCTATTCCCTATTTTGCCAGTATTTGAATTTAAATGACATTTAAAACAATAATATAACAATCTTCTTGTGCTCGACTGGTAGTTAAAATTTAACAAACAGCATTTTTGTCAAACTAATTTTGTTGTTTCTTTGGCATCCATCTTTGCAATATTTTATTCTCTACGAGTTCTCTGATTGGATTCATTCTGGTTTAGTTAATTACTAAGTTTAAGTTTGAAGTTTGCAAACTTTCGACCGCTGATAAGTGTAAATTAAAGGCTTAGTGTTGTCATGAACAGACATGATGTTTTCCATAAAACAAACCTTTAAGTTAGCGGCTAAGTTAGCTACTAAGTTGTTTGTGAATGGGACTTAATATTGACGATTTAGACAATGTTAAAAAATTGGGCTGAGCAAACACAACGGGAACTATCTACATATTTACACTATTTTAGGCCAGTATAATTAAAATAACATTAACTCAACGATTTATTTAGATGTAAGTCGGCGGCATGTTATGTCAACAGCATCTGTAGTACATCCAGTGTTGCAATATAATAATAAAATATTGCATTTTTAAACACCACAAAACATTAGAAAATAATAAATACAATCTAAAACTATAAATCAAATTGACAAAGGGCCTAGTGAAAATTATAATTCTCCGCATTTGTGCATGCGTTCACACCTGACCAGCATGGCAACCTCGAACAATTTTAATTCAATAGCTTGACGTTGACAATTACACAATGAGAATGTTAGGGTGCAACTTGAAAAACAAATTTT
>JAMZAV010006427.1:0-35099 GCA_024449915.1 Sweltsa coloradensis
AAATGTGAAACGAGAGTAATCATCAATGAAGGTGATCATATACCTATTCCCACTAGGCGTCGTAGTTGGCATCGGTCCGCAGACGTCGCTATGTACCAACTCACCCGGTCTGGTGGCTCTAGTCTCGCTGGTTGGAAATGGAAGCTGAGCTAGCTTCCCTTTAATACAGC
Organism: Sweltsa coloradensis; assembly: GCA_024449915.1. Classification (NCBI taxonomy): domain Eukaryota; kingdom Metazoa; phylum Arthropoda; class Insecta; order Plecoptera; family Chloroperlidae; genus Sweltsa; species Sweltsa coloradensis. The sequence continues at coordinate 171 of JAMZAV010006427.1, forward strand.
AGTCACAGTCTACTTTTGCATCACATTGACCCATATGTATGCCTTGAGCCAGTCCCTCTGTGAAAAGCTTCTTAATGGCAGCTGGATGGTGAAGAAAGTTCTGTATCATGGGATGTGTGTGATGGCTCATATCTGTTATAACTAGTTCCGTTGATGGGATTATTCATGCATAATTGTATTGGCTTAATGTTGATTTTAATTTATTTTACAAGCGGATGGGGAGAGCAGGGGTTCCCCACGTCGTGGTCGTCTCCGTCTGTGTCATCACCGTCCGTGTTGTCATTGTCGTCGCCGTCGGGGAGGTAGTCAAAGGGAAGGGGAAAGTTCCCCGACGACGACCCAGAGCTCGCTATTAGTTTCAGGGATTAAAACTCCCCTTATCACGGGCCAAACCACGAGAAGGTTGCGAGTTGGAATTTGATGGCCCAATTCCTGAAAATGGTGATGTTTTGATATCAAATGTGGATAAATTGCAAATGCATCTCATGCAAGTTTAGAAACCTGAGTCAAACACCGCTCCTGTGAGTACCGACATGCCTACCGGTATGTCAATAGTACACAGTATTGCCCAATTTTACTTGACTTTGGTGTCAAATTGCATGTTCTCGAGAGTACTGCACAAGTAAAAAACGACAAATATTCTGCAATCATGACGTCACCAATTAACGAAGCCATTACACTAGCCCTCGAAACCTCCATCTGCTCTAACCAGCGGTATACGCGAGTATTCAGGGCAAAGCGGTCACCCACTCTACCCCTGACTACGCCCGATTCTGCTTAACTTCGGTGGTCGAGTGGGAACCTATTAAACGACCTCGGCTGAACCGCTGGAATATTTCTAATAGTTGACAACTTTTGAAGGTTAATTTAAAGCAACAAAGGGTATTTTGTGCAGGTTCCTACTTTTAAAGAGGGACGACCCGGACGAGAACGTGTTTATTCCTTTTTTTGACAAAGTCAGTCTTAACTTTTACAACTTATTTATTTTGGGGAACTTGCACAAGACTGGTCTTATGCTACCTGCAGGCTGCAGCGAGATTTGTTACTTGTACAAAAGTGTAAATCATTAAGTCGTAGAGTTCTTGAAGAAATAATAACATGTACCCAAGATGAAGCCAAAACTAGAAAGGTTTACCATCGTGCTTAACTTCCATCCCAGACAAACGTTGTGATTTGCACCCAACCGACAAATGTGATGGCTATCGCTCTATGTATGGAATGAGATCATTTGCAGTGTCTCTATTATCTAGTGCCATTCTCACTTACTATGCGTTCTCTGGATTTGATTTCACCATTCACAAGAAAGAGTAAACCCGATTTGTGATTGATTAATTGGATATTGCTTAACGTCTCATATTTATGCACTTTGGCTAATCAAGACGAAGGGAGGGACGTAAGTTCTTCTCGGAGGCAGGGCGGGCGAAAGGTCAGAAGCATGTATCGCGTGTAATTCGCGTGTATATCGCATGTAATTATTCCTATTAAAAAAAATTATAGCAATATGATATAAAGTGCCTAGTAATAAATGCAGAATAGTGTTTGCGGCCGACTAGGAGGCTTATTTACTTGGGGCAATGCAATTTGCCACCTTGTATCACTGTGTAATTTATCGAACGTTAGGACGCGGGCTTTAGTGTCGGTTTTCGGACTATCGATTCCTGGAATCGACCAACAGAAAAGAATCTTTGTGGGATGCGAAGCTAGCGATCTGATCACGTGATCGGCGCATGCACCCTAAACGGGGGTGACGCCGCGCAGGTCACTATAGCTTCTCTGGAATGAAAATCCGCAACTGGTCTCTCAGGGCAGATGATGCGACGACAGGTGTCCTTGGATTGGGGCATACTGAACGGCGGGCTTAGGGGGTTCAAATTGGACGAATAGGAACCACCCACGCTGATGACGCGTTGCTTGTCAGCAGAAATGCGCGCCAAAGAAGAGCGTTGGGGAGCCGGAGAGCTAGGCGACTGGTACTTCGTGTTTGGTCCTTGGTGTGTGAAGTTCACCGCAAGTGCTATTGTCAGTTGTTTGGTAGTGCTACGGAACGAGTACGATATCTATCATCAAGATGGCAGGAAGAACACGTCGGAACGCGGCGAGAAGCTTCGTCGTTATAACAGGCTAGTTCAATCTATTTCTAAATATCCTACTTACGACCGACATATCGGCCGAACCACCCACGCACCATGTGGCGTCAGGGGCCTAACAAATCGTAAGTTACGACGACCACTGCCTGAATATGGCTATCCTAACCAACAAATCTCATTTATCCATTTAAGTTGCTTCCTAACCTAAGTCTACAACACATCTTTCCTAATTATTTACTCTCATCCAACCTTTGAACATGTTTTGTTCAATCCCATAAGACATGCTGTCGTCCATGTAAAATTGAAACGCCTACGACGCATACTCCCCTAAACCGGTTACCGGTTCACGTGTAGTCAATAGCACGTAGTCCTCCCCGTCAGAACGTCAAGGTCTGCGTCCCGTTCCTGAGGGAAGCGCAGGAAGAACGCCGCGGGAAGGCAGCGTTAGGAGGAGGAACGCCGTGGACGCATACATGAAAATCCCGCGCAACGATGCAACGGGACGCAACGGAACGAGAGTACAATGGCGGAGGATGAGTAGAAACCAATAATATTAAGGAATGTTGTAACTTTTGTATGTATTTTGATTTGTCATTGAAATTTAATTAACGTAAATGGGGGAAAATTGGATCCAATATTTTTACGAACGAAGCTGACATCTAACTTCATGTAAAAATATGTCTATGATTTGTTTCAACATTAAATACGAGGCTGATTTCTGAATATGTCTCTAGCTTAAATTCATGGGTATCCTTGCACGTTTCCTACCTCAATAGCATAGCCTTCAGCTTTTATTTCGCCCTAGTAACTGTAGTATTGCTCGCCTATTGCGAACCTGTTAATTTATGCACGCGTGGACCCGGACTGCAGCTCGCCAGCCCAGCAGCACTGCCTGAGGGTGGCTACCACCTCGCTTCGCCCTGGGTAAGGTCCGTGGCTCTGTAAGCCTGTGTGGTGGGGTCTCGGATTGGGGTGCCGAGCTCGTCGTCGCCAATGAATCATGTGCTTGTTAGGTGTGTTTTTGTTAGGTTTTTGTCGGTTTCAATCATAAGTATCTCGTTGCTTGAGCTAGCGCAGAGAGCTTGGTTTAATTAATTACTAATTAGACATAAAATAAGGTCTAAAGTCGAGTAACCGTTATAATTAACGGACCACCGTGGTCTTAAAGGCCTGTCCGTTATAGTGTCATGAATTTGCTACTTTTTGCTCGCTTATTTACTACGATTCTGTAAGTAGTGTGCTAACGGAGTGCAATTTAAAAAAGTAGGCCCAACTTGTTTAATTCATCGCTTAAAGTTATGTTTAATTCTTGCTCTTTCTTACAGAACGACTACCATTGCTACGGCGCAAAAAGTATGGGCTCCAAACCAAATGAAGTTGTGTTGGAAGTGTGCCGATGTCGGTACCAATTCCAGCAGCACGCAGTATTGGTTCATTGAAGGCTACTCATAAATCTTCACCTACCAATCATTCCCCCGAAGATAGACCCATTCAAATTGATAGTTCTGAGGCAAGCCGGTCATTCTCTCCGGTAGCCTTGAGCCTCGGTTCGAGTGGATCCACTACTAAAGGGCTACGTGCCGGATGAGTTCCATTTAAAAACAACATGTAAAGGTGACGAAATAAAAAATTTCTGCAATCACAATCATCACAACTTAGTTTGTTTATGAAGCAGCGCAGTGAAGCCAATGCCGAACGGCAAGCTGCCAATGTCAGCAACTCTTCAGAAAGACTAGGCCGCTATATTGCGGATATTGTTGATAGGGTAAGGAAAGGAAATAAGCGCAGGGAGGTGGAATGGAAGTTGGTACAGTTAGCCCTCAGCTATGTATCAGATGAGGAAGATGATCATTAGAGTGTGAACACAGAGGAAGCCCTTTTTCTCAATTTGTTAGTAAGTGTTGTTTTAGGGTACTCAACAGTAGAGTTATCAGTGCCCATAAGTTGTTGTTGCTGTGATATTTATAATGGTTAAACGCACTCCACATCCTAAAGCTTAACACTGCATGAGAACAATTGTTAAGTTTGCCAATACAATATCTAGGTGCCCGTTAGGGCGCCGCAGCCAAGCCGCGGTGCGCTACACACTCAAGCACCTTATACACCAAGCAGAGTTGGGGTGATTTCGAGGTGTTACCCAGCCGTCATGTAACGTGATGTGAACTTGAAAACTATCACAATCGAGGGGATTTAGGTACCTGACAACACATGCCAAATTTTATTGGGGTACGATTATTCCTTCTTGGTGAAAAAATGGCTTGAAACATGCTCAAAATCACTTTAAGGATGTTAGCTACTGCTACTGCCTACTACTGCCTACTACTGCTAACATCTAATACGTCGGCCCGCGATTCTGACCAGACGGGTGGGACTACAATGTTCATATTTTACATGGACATTAAGGTTATAGAAATATAGTCTCTTTTGAAAAAAAAAGTTGAAAAAGTTTGTTGGAAGGCTTCCAAATAAAGGTTTTAAAATAAGCCTTAAACACTTGGCATACAATCAACAAGTAACCATAGTTACTTGACACTTGTTGACGGTATAAGCAGAGTTAGGCGGGAAAGTGCGATACGTAAACAAATAGCGGACATTTAAAATTTTTCTTCTTTGTGTGGAACGAGAAAAGGTGTCATTATACTCTCATAAAACAAATCAGAAACCGTCCCTGGCCTAGGCCCAGATGTGGAAAATTATTTATAATGCAAAAGTGTAGGTCTAAAGTTCCATTTGGCTATAGGACTAGTAAAATTCATACTTACATTACATGTTTGACAAGCCTAGCCAACCCTATGCCAGCACAACATTGGACTGATATGAACTTGCTCAACTGTTTGTTTACATAATTGCAACAATCAAATCATTTCATACAACTTGTCTTTCGATTGGCCCGCGTTTATGAAGGCACTGCCATCTAGAATAAATATAGAACTTTTTCGAGCTCTTTGCTATACGCAAATCTTTTTAAAGTGTTTGGATTTCGTGATACTCTTTCAACCATATACATCCTATATAATTGGCTAGACCAGCAGTCGGTGGTCCACTTCCGGTACAATTAGAAGCCATCTTAAAATGACAGTTTACATGTTAATCAAATGGGAGCGATTTGTGGCCAAATAGTTCTCAAGATTGCCGCCAGGTTGACAGGTAAGCATACTAGCCTTTAACACCAAATGAGTACTAAATTCCCTTATACAATCACTTCGTATTGTTTCTTTTGTTTAATACCATGCTGCACAAGCTAAAACCATATCAAACAATCCAGTAAAATACTTTATTGCATTAAAAAAGCATAAATTAAAACACCAAATCGCCATCTTGAAATGGTCCGGTTGAGTCTTCAATTTGCTACGCTCGCGCCTGTGCGGAGGTATAGGAGACTGCTAATCTAGCCTACTATAGGGGTTTAATATCAATGCTTTCAACTCACAACCCATGACGTTTACAACATACCGTTCAAGAATACCAATTCCTTCGAAAACGAAAACGACTTCGTTTTCAAATTGCGTTTTCAACTCATCTCCCACGAACTCAAGAATTGGGGTCCAGTCCTTATACCGTCGTTATACCATGGTTATACCACCTATACCCAGGATGTACATGAATCCGGGTCTAGATATTTTACATCCTATATTGTTACTGCTAATACCATAGAATTTAAATCAACTTTGATAAAAATATTATATTTTAGCAAATAATTTTGTAATGGAACTTGAAAAAGTAATGAGATCACACACATAACAAAAACTTGTAGAAATACAGCCAAACCTTACACACTCAAAAGGAATGAGATCTAAAAAAGGGCCAAGCTCATCTACCCTTCCACATAAACGTACAGTGTCCCATAACAGCATCCTCGAAAAGCTTGGCAAAATAGAATTTGCATGTTATTACGTTTAAATTAATTAGAAAAAAAGAACTTGGATAAACTATTACGTTAAATTAAAAATCGCAAATTCTATTTTGCCAAGCTTTTCGAGGATGCTGTTATGGGACACTGTACGTTTATGTGGAAGGGTAGATGAGCTTGGCCCTTTTTTTAGATCTCATTCCTTTTGAGTGTGTAAGGTTTGGCTGTATTTCTACAAGTTTTTGTTATGTGTGTGATTAAAGCATTCCTGAAACCCAATTGCAATGTATCACAGAATGTTAAATGGTAAGATCACTACTAGTCAGAAGATGATGAAAATTTAAGGGCTTTAACATAAGTGGCAGTAGGCCTAGCTCCAGGGCCTCTAGACACAGGTATAACCTCCTCTGCGCTTCTCCTCCCAGCTCACTCCTGCCAACTTAATCCCATCCAATTATTTACATATATTTAACCACAATAATTCAAATAATATAGAAACTTCATTTCAAATCAAATTCCCATCCACATGTGTGCCTACTATTGTAGGCATACACGTTAGGCTCTCACAGAAAGCCAAAGTAATGTTTGCTAACATCCAATCAATAAGGTTCAGATTTAATTGATTGGATATTGCTTTACGTCTCATATTTATGCAACTTGGCTAATCGAGACGAAGGGAGGGACGTAAGGGATGACGCGAGGGAACAAGGGGTGGACAGGCCTGTGCTGGTCAGAACCAGCCACAAGCATATGGGGAGGGCAGGGGTTCCCCCACGTCGTGGTCGTTTCCGTCTGTGTCATCATCCGTCCGTGTTGTCTTTGTCGTCGCCGTCGGGGAGGTAGTCAAAGGGAAGGGGTTCCCCGACGACGACCCAGAGCTCGCCATTAGTTTCAGGGAGTGAAACTCCCCTATTCACGGGCCAAACCGCAAGGTGTCGAGTTGGAATTTGAAGGCCCGTTACGACATTGGGCATTACAAGCTATGTGACCTCCATGAAAGACGAGTTTGTCAAACAACGCATGTTCCAGCAAGCCAAACAGTTGCAGAAAGCCCGGGGCTCCTGCAAGTTTTTATGGTGCAGATATTTGTATCAATAGGCATAATGCGCTAAGTGTCCATACCGCATTTGTTAAGGCTATTTGACCGCATTTTTCTATTTTCCCAAATATGCTACCAAGTCAAAATGAACATAATATAACTTATATGTGTCATTCTCCCAATTATTTAATTTCTTGTCCCAGCTGTCAAACTATGACAATTTATGTCATAAGATTGAACTTTTTTTTTAAAATTTTGTTATCACTGCCTCTACTTATTTAATTGTGTATACATATCACTGGTTCATTTCTATTATTTAATTTTTATTTGTTTTTAGTTAAATTGTCATACCCATCCCTATGTCCCCAGCAAGGTAACTAGTTGGTAGTGTTTATGTCTGAATTACTATTTATATAGAGTATACAATGTTGTGATAAATTATTTACTATTAATAAAGTACCTAGTTATAAATATATAATGATACACACCAGTAACTAATGACATTTCGCAAGATAGGGATATTTTTCCTTACGTCCCTGGGTTTTGATGTAATTACCGTCCCTTGCACTAACTGTTGGTGTTTTTATGCAACAGTTGGTAACAAACACAAAAGTTCAGTTTTATTTTATTGGTGATCCTGTTTTAAAGATGGAGTACCAAACATTATGAAGATCATATGTGCATAACATTATCTAGGATCATTTCTTATCAAATAAGGTGAGAAAGTATGTTTATTATTGAAATTACCATACCCTGTAGTACAATATACAATTAACAAGATATCTAGGTGATGTATTGTTTGTTATACCTGGTAGGGTTGCCTGTAGCAGTAATTGCTTGGACCTTACTAGGCAGACATGTTCTAGCTCTTACATAGTATTTTGTTTGCTAAATTGTCATTACCGTCCCTGTCATTACCATCCCAAAATTCAACTGCTGTAAAGGGGACGGTAATTACTTCAGAGGGACGGTAATTACAACTATACTGAATAAATTTGATTATTCTGTTTAGGCTAAGTGCAAGTGAGGGAACATAGACCAAGAGCCATGTTGGAGTAAGACAACACTTATAGTTAGAATTTTTTTTTCAAATGATGAGATTCAGGAATTGGCTACAAACTTGCGCATTATGCGAGAACAAGCCGATGATTTACGAAGCAAGCGTAAAGAAGAGAAGAAAAGACTTGTTGAAGTTAAATAATAAAGATAAGAAAATGCAGGATGAAGAAGAGCATAGCCCAGCATTAGAGCTAAATTGTCTCAAGAAAATTCTGCCACTCAGACAAAAAATGAGCACATTGAAATGTTAAGCTATAGATCTAGGCCTAAGGGATAAAAGACAACTTAATGCAGGTCTAATAACATCTGAAGATTTCCCAAAGGAAAAAGGTAGTTGCAATCAGCCTAATATGCCTAGGGCTAAAAAGTCAAAACCTAATTCTAAAATAAAAGGGACAGTCAATGTGAAGGCATTGGAAGAAAAACGCCTGAAGGAGAGGGAGAATAAACGAAAACAACGGGAGAAAATTCGGCAAAATGTTTAAGCCCATAAAAAATGGAAAGGAAAAAGAACGCGAGCGATACAAACGCAGAAAAGAAATGGGACTTCTTAGGCCTATACATGAAAAAACACCCAGAGAGCAACAAAGACAACGGAAAAAGTGGAAAGCAAATATTCAGCGATACAGGGGAAAAAATCGAACAAATGCACGAACAATTTCTTCATGACAATTCCCCTCCAACTTTGCCAGAGAACATTTCACAGTCGTTAACTAATTCTGGACCCAAGAAAGCAGCAGGAAAGGCCAAAGTAAGGCGGAATAAAACAGCAGCTTACAGAAAGATTAAAAAACTTGAGGAACAGCTTTTATCTGAGTCATAGGATCGGGGTCTTCAACTGACATTCTGTCTACCATCAACACTATTCTACGGCGATTGCCTAAACTAAAAAGCCACAGCCATTTCAACTATTTCATGCATGCAAACAGCTGTTTATTGATGGCTAGAAGGCAGTGGACTCTGGTCTGTCACTGCTACATAACCCTACTTATGTAGACGCGGGAAGGAAAAAACTTAGGCGTATGATTTACATTCGAAAATGGAGCCACATTTTTATTTATTGATAGTGAGACGAGGGAGCGCAGCGACTGAGTCTTACAATCCTAGTTGGACGGGTCTTCCTCGTGATTAATTTATATGTCTGTTTGTCTATCCAATCCCATACAGCCAAACGCCCCAACAGATTGAGCTGAAATTTTGAACAGACATCCGAGACCAGTGCACTAAGAAATGCTAACAAAATGAGCAATATCCGCTGCGATTTAAGCCTACAAGAATTAATAAATTGAAAAATAGGCTGATATAGGATTTAATTTAAGTTAGTTAGATAGTTAGTTATTAGGGTTTAAGGGCACACAACACTAAGGTTATTAGTGCCCGTTTTGGGAGAAATCATTTTTATCAAATCATGTTTGTCAGGCAGTGAATGCATGCAGTGACCAAGGTATAACAAATCTCGACGCAAAAGGTTATAAGGATTTAAGGGAACACAACACTAGGGTGTCATGTGTTTTAAACGTTTTTTAAAATCCTATTATATATTTTTTCCCCAGAGGCCTACGCCTATAGAGCCTACAATAGGGCATGGCCCTAGGCCTAGGCCATAAGCTCTCTTAAGGCTTTCGATAATGGGCATAGGGCCTAGGCCTAGCCCAACGAGCTAACATGGATGTGTGGCCTAGGCCCTAGTAGTTTTAGTTGGTAAGGGCAAAAGGCCCTTTCCCTAAGAGTCCCCTGGTGTTGGCCTAGCTTGTATTTTATTTTTCCTGCTCCTTGGGGTTCCAGATTTTTGAAACCAGGTCTAATGCCTAGCAACATTTTATAAAATTCCTTCAAAAAAAAAAAAAGTTTAACCATTTCGCCACTTTAAAAAAATTTTAATTTTCATCAAAATTAAGAAAATAAAAATTTTTAAGACCCTACATAGAATTCAAGGGGCTTGTTCAAATGAAATTTTTTATACCAAACTACGCCCATGCCCAATTTTTTGAATTAAAGGTTTTTAAAAACCCAAAAAACTAATTAAACCTTGAAGCCCCAAAAGTAAAAAAGGCCAAAATAAATATTGGGGGAGCGGGGGGAACAGGGGGGAAAAAGTGCCCCAAGCTGTTTGGGAAACCCGTAAAACAAACAAATGATTTGACTGTTTTAGTAATTTTAAGGGTTTTTGACAAAGGTTTTTAAATTTGTTTCACAGTTTTTTTTTGGAATTTTTAATATTCCCTTTTTCATGTTGTCTTGGGAAAATAACTATTCCCAATTATTTAGTCCTGAAAATTTTTGGGATCCAAATTCTATTTTTATTTGAAAAGCTTTTTTTTTATTTGTATTTGGAAAAATTAATGGTAGTAGGGGACAAAAAAATAGCAAAACTTTTGTTAAATTAGGATTTATTGAAAATTAAAGGGGGCCCTTGCAATTATTGGGGGAAGTTAATGGGGAGGCTAATTTTAAAAGGGCTAATTTTTAATTTTAATTTAAATTTTCAATTTATTTAACTCCTTTTTTAGTTTTTTACTTTAATTATTTTTAAATTACTTAAAATGGGGGGTAAAATTTTTTAAAATACGGGGGACCCTTTATTTTAAATTTAAAATTTTTTTTAAATCTTAAATTTAATTAAATACCTTTTTTATTTTTTTTTGGGCCAAAAAAAAATTCCTGCAAAAAAAAATTGACCTAAATGAATTTTTTCACTTTTTATGTTGCCCCCTGTTTAAAACCCTTTTAAGGGAAAAGACTATGAAACCCATCCCCTTTCCAGTTTTTCAGGAAAAAAACTGGTTCTGTATAGATTACCTCAAAGGGTATAGGGAAAGGCAATTTCCCTTGGATTAGACTCTAATGACTAACGGGTTTTGTGGGGCTTTGCTTTTGTGGGCTCGTTTTCTTGGGTTAGCCTCCCTGCTTCCATGCAAAAGGGTTAGGGTTGATTCAGCTAGTTAAATTTTTTTTAAATTTTCTGATTGGACTTTCAGTCCTCAGTTTTTGTTTAAAAATTTTTGTAACGGGATTTTTTGAGCCGCCCTGGAAACGAGGAAAATAAAAAATTTTAAAAGCTGTTTGAATCCAAATTTTTAATTCTGGGGTTGATCCCGGTGTTCCACTGCTGTCAATCCCACTGATTGTATATTTGCTACAAAAAAATATCGATCTTCGGTTGTTATCGCTCCTCGTCGTTGCGTCGGGCCCTATAGGGGGTTTGGTCGCTAGGGGTTTTACGTCCCCCCACTGAAAATCAGCTGATAAAGGGGGGGTAAATCAAATTTTAATTTTTTTTTTATTTTTTTTTTATTTACCCGGAAAAACCCAAAATTTCCCCACAAATTCCCAAAGATGGGTAGGGGGCCCTTTTTTCCCCTGGGGGGCAGTGGGGGGGGGGGCTTCGCGGGGTTTTAAAAAAAAAAAAGTTTGGGTTCCAGGTTTTTGGGGTTTGGTTGGGGTCGGGGTTGATAAATGGGGGTCCTAACTATTTGGGTCCCCCCAAACAACAGGGCTTTCCCCAAAATAAAAAGCAAGCCTTTAATTTTTAGAGAAAAGGCGTTTTTATGCTAAACATTTTTGCCCACTGTAAACCCCTTTTTAAAAATAAAAAAATTGAACGGTTTGAATATTTAAAAATTTTAGGGAAAAACATTTTTTTAAATTTTTAATTTTTTGTAATTTTTAAAAAAACACCAAAAGGGGGAAAATCAAATTTAAAAAAAACCAAAAACCAAAAAAAAAAAAGGAAAAACAAGGTTTTTAAATTATTTTAAAGCCAGGGGAAATTTTTGACCCCTTTTTAAAAACGCAAAATTTTCAAAACCATTGGTGCCCTTCCCAAAAAAAGGAATAAAGCAAGGTTTTCTTTGGTGTTTTTTAAAATTTTTGGGAGATTAAAAAAAAAACCCTTTTTGATAAAAAGGTTTAAAAATTCCAAACCCAAATTACCAAGGGGGGCCAAAAATTTTAAAAAAAAAAACCTTTTTGGGGCATTGTTAAAAAAAAAAAAAAGGAAATGTTAACAAAAAAATCCCAAACAAAAATACAAAAAATTAGGAAACCCCCTTTTTTTGGAAAAACCCTTTTTTCATAAAAACTCGCTAGTTAAAAAAAAAATTTTGGGGAATTTTAAAAAATTTGGGGGTTTATTTTTTTAAAATTCTTCATTTTAAAATTTATTTTTATAAATTTGGGTTGCTAAAATTTTTGGGTTGGAAAAAAAATTTTTTTTTTTTTTTTTGGGGGAACTTTCAAAGGTTTTTGGGCGAACTCAGCAAAGCTAAGATTGAGATGCGGGGGAAACTAAATGGTGCAAAAACCAAAAAAGGGGGGAAAAAGGGTTTAAAAAAGAGCAAAATAAAAAAGCAGAAACCCGGCCCCCCCCCAACCCCCCCCCCAAAACCCCCACCCCCCACAAAAACTAAAAAATACTTTTTTTTAAAAAAAATATTATAAAAGAAAACCCTTTTGCTGCGTTTTGCTGTTTAACGTTTTTTTTCCAGTGTTTTGCATAATTACGGCTTTAATATAAATTTTTTTCGAGCTTCGCCAAATTCCTTTTTGGGGCCGAAATTTTAAAACTGAGCGATTGCATTCAATTTAATGATATTATTTTTTAATGTTTTATTTATTAATAATTCAATAATTGGAATTCTTACACGATATTATTTTTTGTAAAAAAGGTTAAGAAAAAACCGTTTCGGGACACATTTAAAACCCGATCTATTATAAGATACCATGGGGGTTGAAAGAAATTTTTTTTCAAACAGATAAAAAACTAAGTCCAAGTACCAGCGGCCATGTCATTGATTTCAAGATTCCTGCGCATAGAACGGGAAAAAGCGCCCAAAACAATGGCGACGGGGGGGTAACATTTTCCCTTTTTTACCAATGTTTCAAGGTAGATCTCGAATGTAATATTGAATGTGCTGTTACAAAGTAATTAAAAATTTTTTAAAAGGGTTTTACAACACCCCAAATACGACTGGGGAAAATAATTTGTTTGTTCTGTTGGCGGAAAAAAATTTTGGCGTGGGCGGGAAATATGTAAAATTTAAAAAGCCAGGTACGGGCGTCGCCAAAGAAATTTATACCGCCGGGGGTCAGGACAGGATCGCATAGACGGGTGCCGATTTGATTGGGGGGGTTTTAGGACTAAATTTGGGAAAATTTTGTGCGTGCGCGATGAGCTCGATTTAGACAAGGGGGGTGGGCGACGAGGAGGGCGGGAGGGGCGCAACCCGGAGGAGTGACCATGGCTAACTAACACCCCCTCCCCGTAAAACCCCAAAACTCCTTACCGGAGAAATGCGGGAAAACATGGCAAAAAAGCAACCGCACAGAAACCCCAAAACTTTGATCACGCTCGTCTTTGCACTGAACAGAAGAAAAAGCCAACCCTTAATTTTAAACCTGTAAACAAAGATGAGCAACAACATAAATCACAAACGCTTTACCCGGGCTGGACGAACAGACATTCCCCTTATAGGTAAAAACTTCAACGAACACTTTTAGCGAAACACGTCCCCTGAAAGGACGCAGTGCCCTGACTGATGGGTGAATTTGAATTTTTTTGTAACTATAGTTCATCTTTTCCCAAACGAACTAAATGAAGGAATGAAAAAAAGCATGAAACCCGGTACGGGTTGTAAAAGGGGAGGGGCCCTCAAAGTGGTGTGGAACTTGCCGCCTTTTTTGTATGGACCAAGAAAAATCGGTACTCTTCGATGTTCAACGATTCATCAGAAAAATGGCAAAAGGGGAAGCGTAAAGCAATATCTAAAAACATTGTGAGGTCTAACTGTTGTATTTGCTTAAAACACAAAACTTTTTTTAAACTTTATAAACCCCGTTTCTTTTCTACTGACAAATGTTTCAATAATAAGCAAAACTGACTATACGAAAAATTGCGGCAAGAATACTTGTTGGGTAGCCTACTAGTTTAGTTATATTAAAATTCATAATTTTTTATAGCGTTCTCTGACAAGCGGGGAAAAAAAAGAAACAACCATCCAGTCTGAAAAGAACAAAAACCTCCTGAAGATAACCCAAAACCCTTAAAAAGAATGTGAATGAGAAAGAGGACCAGCGAAAACTTGAACAAGCAACACATACGGTAAAACAAAAGCTAACCCTGAGTACTGTGGGGCCAATGAACCAGAGCGAAGAGAGCGGGCAAAAAACTCCGCCTGTGACAAAAAAACAGACCCACTGCAAGGCCCCGCTCTCTGCTGTCCGAGTGCGTGCAAAAAGTCTCAAAAAGGGGCGGGGGGGGCGAGGTCATAATTACGAAACCCCCAAGGGCTTGACGTTTTGCAAATCTGTTTATGACATGGGGTATGGCTTAAGGGGGGAAATTTAATTTGGGGGTGAGTAATATTGAAAGATATGTAGAGAGGCTCATCGTGACGACACAAGCGAGATATCACATTTTTTGTGATTTTTTTTTATTTTGGACCAACTGAAACTGTAAAAATGGGACATTTCCTTTTAAAAAAAATATTGAAAAAAAAACAGTGGCCCCGCAACGATCACCAGTTGGGGTGGGTATGTTGCATTGCTGTTTTGCACACAAAAAAGGCCTTGCTAAGTACAAAACTAACACCGGGGGACATGTAGTTTTCCCCCAAGTGCTCTTTGCCGGGAGGGAAAAACTCATAGCATCTTTGAGGGCGGGGCAGTCGTTTTTTATGGGGTTAAACAAATTTAACGTACCACCACCCTCCCAAGTACCATGAGACATTTTATTGGGCTTTATGAATTTAACCCAAAAGGGGAACTTCATTGCAAAAAATCTAAGGTGTTATATAAATAAATATTCACGGGCGCTTATGCCTTTAATATTAGGCCCCATGTTTAGTGGTAAAATCGGTATACCCGGGGCTCATGCCCTTTTCAAATTTGACCCAATTTTTTTCCTTGTGTTAAAGGATTCCTATATACGAGGAAGTATAAGTATTAAAATGGACAACATATTACTTTTTTCTGGCCTTGCTGATCATCTTGGCTTCCCACTTTATAACTCATTGTACCTCCGTATCCGACAAAAATAAAAATTAAGTTTTCGTGAATTGTAACAGTCCAAAAATCCAAATATTTCAGGGCGTCTTACCGTCTGCAAAGCAGATCTTGGGCCAAAAATCAACTTGGATTGGGTATTGCTTTAAAGCTCAATTTATTTTGTTAGTTATTAGGGTTTTAAAGGGGAACAAAAAGGTTATCATGCCCGTATTTTCTTATATAATGGCATTTTTTTTTAAATCTTTTTAAAGCTGGTTTAAATTTTAGGGGATTTTAAAAAAAATTGGTTATGTTTTTCAGATTCATCAGATAAAATTTTTTTTAAAAAAGTTTTTTGTTTAAAACATTCCTTCACCATGTTTGAGGACATTTTACTAAAATGTGATTTACAGTTAAATCTCACCACAATGCTCACGGGTGGGGGGTCTTCCCCTTTTTAAAAGGTATCCTTGAGTGAGATGTGTGTGCCCAAATGCGTAGACGTGCAGAACAACCTTTTCGCGTCGAGAAGAGCGCCTTGAAGAGACCCAAAGGGTTTTACATCCCCTTTTTTATTTCGCGAAGCTTATTATTTTGCATGATATGCCCTTCTTTGCACCACTTTTTTTTAAGGTTTTAAGTTTAAAAAAGCTTTAAGATCAGGCGTTAGACTAATTGCAATCAATTTGTTTTTTTGTTAAAAGCTTTTTGGGCACTTTGGTCGGCGAGATCATTTCCAAAATACCAGAAGGCCTGGCACCCAACAAAAAAATTGATTTTTTTTTTTTGCACCAAGTTTGGACATTAAAAGGGTGTTTTTTTATACAAAGGGGTGTGTAGTGAAAATTTGGCAAATAGCCCTGGGAATTTAAGAATCCGTGAAACACTAGAATTTGGAGTCCTTGTTATAAAAAGGGAAAAACAGGGGCTTTGTAGAATTGCAAACATTTTGCATTGTAACGCTGTATTGGAAGGAGTGTTTCGCGCTTTCCCACTTTAAATTTCCTCCGCCCGGTTTTTTCCTTTCATAGTACCTAACCCCCAAAAGGTTTCAAAAAGCATCTATTCAAAAAGTGCTGACTGAGAATCTCCGTCCGCACCGAGATTTGCACTGCATTTTACCACGCCACGTACAGAATCAGTGCAGTGTAAGTGAATAAACTGTCTACGCGCCCACTAGCAAGTGTATGACAGAACCCTCTCTCTCCCCACGTTACCTCGTTTCGTGTGCATTTCTAAAACGCGCCCACCCTTCTCTCTGAGGAAAACTCACGTGTGCTTTTTATAACAAAACGCTAACTTCTCGAAACTTAGGATTTTCTAATTTTGTGCCTATCTACCGCCACTCCCGTTCATCTCGCCTGCTCCACCCCCTGCCAGCCCGTCTACAGTCTCAGCACGTCCGACTAACAGTAGTCCAACCAGGTATGTGGAAATAGCTCTGCTACCGGCACTTCCCTCTACATAATTTCCAAACCCCTCATAATTTATACAGTCCACTCCCTTCACTACCTAGGGCAGTTCTTGTACTCTAGGTCGCGTGTACATCCTCGCCCTTGCGCCAACATATTTGGTCCCCCGGGGCCCGGGGATCTTAAACCATGTTGTTTTGGTTTTGTTGCGTTGTTGCACTCGAAATTGTTCTTTACATTTCCGGGAATTGTTTCCCCCGTGAAAAGGGGCCTTGTCCTGCTGGTGCCTTGGCTCCTTTCTTTGCGTCGTTTCTCTGGCGTCAGCATTTCCGCGCTTCCGTGGGGGAACGCTCGTGTGTGGACTGCAAGTCATTCCACTGTCTCTCAGCTGGACGTTTTTTCACGCTCTGTTTTTTTTCAAATTAAATTTTTCTTTTTAAAAATTTTTAAATATCGCGTTTTTGCTGATCACAATTTTTCAATAGTTGAATAATTGTAGCTGTGTTTTTTTTTGCCTGGAAATACGTGCTCTCGCAGTTTCCTGGGGCTCCCCCCCCCCCCCCCCCCCCCCCCCAGTATTTCGTAGCATTCTTAGCCCCGGCATTCTTAACAGTTGGGGTTTTTCTGTCATTTAAAAATTGCTCTCTGAAATTTTGCTTTCTGGCTCGTCCTCCCCCCTCCCCCCCCCCCCCGGTGTTATTTGCATTATATTCTGCTTTCTGTTGCCGCAGTTTGTTTTATTTTTAAACAATGACGAACACAGCTAAAATTGCTAGGGGCCTTAAACCCAAAATTGGGGAGGAGATTTTCGCCGTTTCACAAAGGATACATGTTTTCTTTTAAAATTTTTAAAATGATGATTTTATTTTAAAAGCCTCTTCGATGAACGGCCTGCGGGCATTTAAAGTTCGATAAAGCCCAAAGAGGACATCATTGATTTTGATTCGAAACTTGTTTGACGGTTAACCCGGGGAATGTGTCATTTTCTCGAATTAGCTTTGATGACTTGTATTTGCAGCTCAAAGCTTTTTCTTACTGTATAAAAACCGCCTGATTGGTGGCTGCGGCCGCGCCGCCCTCAGAAATGGTGAACTCCCTTCGCTTTCCCTTTATTAATTCCCAAAACGTTTAATGGGCGTCTCACTCTCTGGCCTAAATTCTACGCACTTTTCCACTCTTTTTTTGATCAAATGTTGCATTAAAAAACGTTCGAATTCCACTTTTGGGGTCATCCCTTTCGGGTATGCTTGAGCGTTATATAAATTTATCAATAGGCAGAGACCTCCCCTTTTGGCGTACCGGGCTTTGGTAAACGCTATCAGAGCAAACGTTTTTTGGCTGCCAATGATGTACAAAAAGTGCTGGAGTCGTACCTTTAAAATCGGGCAACCACGCCTCGCCCAACAGTTCCTAAATTCCATAGAAGTCTGTGGACGCTCTAAAAGGGTTTAGAAATCGGCGATTTGGCGATTTTTGCTCCTACGCTCACGTTCGCACCTTGATCCGCATACACTGGGAAACGAATCTAGTGTTTTTTCTCTAAAAAACGCCCATTTTATGACCAACTAACGTTTATGGGGACAAATCGCATTTTGGGAACTTTGTGGCTTGATCTCATCTACTAAAAGTTCTCCCAAAGCTCAAGCCTACCAACGCCTCGAACCATTCAAATCCGCTGGGAAGATTAACTTGCTCGTCGCAAAACCGTCCCCTGCCACGCAGTCCTGGCCACACAGCCGAGATCCCCCGTCTTAAAGTCGCTAGCTCGCGCTGTGTCCACTTGTGACGGCGATCACACTCTCTAGCTGTCCAGTTCCCAGCTGTCCTCGAGAGAAATAAAACACTCTGCGCAATCTAAAGCGCTGCTTAAACTGTTTTGGGGAATCACACGAAGAAAGAATTTTTGTCGAAAAGTACTTGCCGTGAATTCATGTAAGCAATCCTCGCTGTACACTCAGCAGGCACCCCTCCTCCTCAGTCAGCAGCTCACTGACCCTCGACCACTCGGACAACAAACAAACAGTGGGGCTCGCACTGGCTTTGACTCCAAGCCCGTGGGCCACTCAAGCGCACTACCATTCTCGGGACTATACGAGGATTACCCGAGATCATTCGGTCTTTTCAACCTTTTCTGAGCCGGGGACTCAGGCTCGCAAGTGTCGCAATAACACTTTTCTCGCAAGTCGCCTAGGTTTTAAAATCAATCCACATCGGGGAATTTGTCCGGTTTGGGACACGCGTCCCCTAGTGTTTGTGTTGCCTTGTGACCTAGCCTCTCGTCTAAAACCTAAAGTATCTTCGGCTTGAAGCCTGATTCTTAAACCCACACTGGCCCCATGCCAGCGAACTCGTTTCCCTCTAAAAGTCTTGAGAGATATCGAGGTCTCTTCTACCCAATGACAATTTCACCTCTCGATGAGATTGTTTTTCTTAATAGGAGCTGATCTCTACCCAAACGTTTTTCCCCGGAAAAATGGGGATGTAATAATAAAAACGCAATCCTTCAGTCTAAATACTGCGTTTGGCTGGGGGTTTGGGTCCGATTCAAGCACGGACACTCCCTCTCAGCACCGCTGTTTTTGCTCGCGAGTTCCTCGGGTTTAGCCCAAAACTCTGCGCCTCTTTGGGAGTCCGAGGAAGTCTCTCGCCCTCAACCAAGGATCCAGAAGACCGTTATGTGAAGATCTTTTTGGGGGGGGGCTTCCCTAAGGCATGTGAACGGACGCTACTCTGTCTCGCTTCCTTTCAAGCCATCAGTTTCAACCTTTATGCTCAAACCGCACCGCCCTTACCAAAGTTATTTGAGCTTAGAGCGCCGTCTCAGGGAAACCCCGAGCATCATGAAGCATATCAGCTCTTCATGAAGGACTACATCGCGCAGCACATGCAGCCTGCTGCGACCTGCGGATTACGTGACCCCTCATCACTGTGTGCACAAGCTCACATTCGAGTCAAGCCCCGGTCGTCTTAAAATGCTTATACAGACAAAATGGCGTCTCCCCAAAACCACAACCTCCTCAGCGGCCCAAGTCAAGCTGCTTCCCTCCATTCTGAAAAAATTTTCGGGACTCACCCCGTGGCCCCTCTTGCTGACCTGCGAAAAATGTACCGTCAGATTCTTTTCATCCTAAGATCGATTCTCAACACTTTCGGGCGTCCATCACCTGACTCTCCTGTCTTTGATATGAGCTCAACACAGTACGTACGGCCTCACCCCTCTGCGTTTTTGGGCACAACGCGTGCTCTCTCAACGGTTCGACAAAGGGAGTCCACCCGCTTGCAGCCAAGCCATCAAAAATCAATGTACACGATGATCTTGTCTCTGCGCAAGTGTCCGCTCGGGGCTCGCCCCTTGCAATCTAAAATTGCAACCCCTCATTGCCCCGGAGGTTTCGAATTCAAAAATGTCAAGCAATTTTCCGAAGCTCTATCCCCCTTCCGCACGAGCATCTAAAAACGCCTTTTGTGTTCCCCAATGGGAACAAGGTAAAGATTCTTGGATTTTTGTGGGATCCTGCTCAGACTGCTTCTCGTTCATACAAGTTTTCCCCGGATCGGGCACAAAGCGCACAACTTTTCTTAACCCCAAATCTTCGATCCATTTGGTCCCACCCCCCTTGGGTGCTGGGTGAAATTTTTTCTCCCAACAGCTCTATTACCCCCTTTTACAATGGGATGACCCGCCCCCGACCACTCACTCAAACTGGTTTTTTCGCAGTCGCTGACGTACCTCGCTTCCTCGCTTCAAATACCACGAGCTTTGCCGACATCGTGGTTTCACAGGGGGTTGGGTTTCTGTGAGCCTCAGAAAAAAGGGTTTTGCCGCATTTCCTATCTGCACACGCAAGGGGGGATCCACCTTCACCTCTTTACTGCGCGCAAAAAAGAAAGTCCACCTTTTAAAAATTATTGCCCATCCCCCAGACTTAAATTGTCATCCGCGCTTTTTGTTTTTCGACTCGTTAGACGATCTTACCCCTCCGGGCTCTCTCTCTGGAATCTTGACTCTATACACGGACTCGATGATCTTTCTGGCCGGCTAGCTACCCGCCGCTCGCCCAAAAATTTTCGTAGAAAACCGTGTGGTTAAAATTTTGGAGACCTAAAGCCCTACCGACGGGCTACTTTTAATCAAAAGAAAACCCGGCAGATGTGCCCCCGCCGGTCTTCTCCATCTAAAATGATGCACCCCCCCGTGGTTGCGGCCCTCCTTTCCCTGCGCTCACCAGCGAAATTTGGCCACGCTTGGTCTCACGCCAATGTCCCTCATCTGCCCAAAATGAAGACTTCAGCCCCCACTCTCTTGCGCAAGTCGCCCCAGTCCTCTGCTCACGTGTCTGGAGAAGTTCTCGACACTGCTCCCGCCAGCGGTTTTTGGGCCCGACTCCTGCTGGAAAAAACGCCTAATTGAACCTCCCTCGGGGACCTCTGCAACCGTCTGAGTTGCAGGACGCTCTAAATCTGTTGTTAGGTTTACTCAAAACACTCTCGCAGTGAGCTCCGCTTGCCCGCAATCAAGCTGGTCGTCTAGTCTGCGTCCCTGAGCCCAATCGTCGACGCAGCAGGGCCTTCAGGGGGGCCCGGGTAGGCCCCGCCACTTTTGCTGCCAGAAAAATCACGCTCCCCGTTCTTCTCCCCAACAAGCCCATCTCCAGCACTCATCGTGACTCGTTTCACAAGATCTCACCCCATCGGGCCCCTGGACCGTCGGGTCGCTGATTCAAAAACCCTTTTGGATCGTCTCCCCGGGGTCTGCTCAGAAGCGCACCCAAATTCTCACTTGCCACAAGTTTCGTGCAAAGCCTCACAACCCAAATGGCTGACCTCCCACAGTTCGGACAAAACCCTCACGTGCCCTTTTGACACGGGGATGATTTTCTGGGCCTTTTTCATGAAAATGCAACCCCAGAAGTGCTCCAATACGAAAGGCTATTTTTTTTGTTCTATGCATGGCTACCAAGCGTACATCTGGAAATGGGGTTTTTGACTCTCCACGAGCTTCCTAGCGGGCCCCCCCCCTGGATGGTTCATCTCGCGAGAGGTCTCCCCCAATCTACTCTGACTGTGGACGCAACTACGTGGGTGCTGCTCGTCACATTCGTGAATGCAAGATTTCCCCGCCAATCTGAAACCTCGTCTCTGACTCTCTAGCAAGCCGTGAAATCCAATGGGAATTCAATCCTCCATATGACCCAACTTCGGCGGCATCTGGGAACAGGGGTTTAAATCACTAAATGCTTCTCCGCCGTCTCATCTCTGACACTCCCCCCCGCGAAGAATATGCCCCTCTTTCTCCGATCCCAGGCTGTCCGAACAGCCGCCCTCTGTGTGCTACGCCTCAAGACCCCGCTGATGGACCCGACTATCTAGTCCAGGTCACTTTCTGACCGGGCCCATTTCTTGCCCCGCCCGAATGCATCGAGCCGGACAACCATCGCTCTGTCCGCTGGCACCGCGTGGGACAAACCCCCCAAACATTCGGACCCCTTGGGCCCGCGGTATCTACTACCAGACAGCGCGGAAAAAGGACCAGGGAAACCACCCTAACCTCCCAAAAGGAGATGTGGTTTTTTGTCCTTGAAGCTTCAGACTCCCCTCAATTGGGCCAAAAGGGCCATCACCCTTGCAAACCCTTTCGTGATGGCATTTTTCGTGTGCCCCTATAAACCCAATCATCGGGGCTCGATACTAGACCCTCCAAAAGCCCACCCTCCTGTTGCATAAAAAGCACAGCAACCCTCTTGTACAGTTTTCTTTTATTTTAAGTTCTATAGCAATTCTGCTAAAAAACCTTCATCCCGCTATTTTTTTTCGCTGCCCTTCTGCTTTCAAGCAAACTCTTGTTCTTTTTTTTTTCAGAGACGCTGAAAATGCCCCCAATTTTTGGGGGGGTATTTTACGCGCTTTCCTTTTTTTTCCCCCCCGGAGTTACTTTTTATGTTTCACTAATCCCCCGGGCATAAATTTTTATTACACAAAGGCTGGTTGTCCGCACCAAATTTGCATGGTTCCTGACGTAAAAACTCGTCGTGAAGAAAATTCAAATGTCTACCCGCACTACCAAATGAGAAGAACCCTTCTCCGCCCCGTTTTCCTTTTTAGCTTCTGGGCATTCTCTAACGCGCCCACCCTTCTCTCTGAGGGTAAACTCACGTGTGCTTTTATAAAAAACACAAACCTCTCGCAATTGTGTAGTTCTAACTTAGTGCCTATCTACGCGCCATGCTGTTCATCTCGCCTGCTCCTCCCCTGCCGCCCTCTACACCTTTAGCACGTCCCCCACTAAAAAAAACTCCCAAACCCGGGAGTGGTAATAGCTCTGCTACCCGGCACTATCCCTCTAATTATTTTCCTCCCTCATTAAATTTTACATCCACTCCCCTTTTACTACCTGGGCGTTCTCGAACTCTAGGTCGCGTGTACATCCTCGCCCTTGCCCAACAGGAGTTTAAAAATGAAGTTGTTGCTCTCCGTTGTAAAGGGAGAGCCAAAATGTATTTTTTAGTTTTGGAACCGCTGTAAAAAATTTTTGAAATCTTTTTTTTTGTATCGGATTTCGTTGAAAAGTGCTTTTATATAGTGTGTTTGATGTGGTTGCCTTTTTAATTTTGGGCAGCTGTGTTATGCAAAATGGTTTTTAGGTCCAAAGGGGGGATTGCCCCTTTGATTTGTAAAAACAAGGGGAAGTGTTTTTTTTTAAAGGTTGCATAATTCCAGGGAGCGGATGCCCTGTTTGAGGGCCTTTATGTGAACTTCATACCGATTTTTTTAAATGGAGGGGGCAAAAACTGCTTCTAGGCTGGGTTTTTTAGGGGAACCTTTTAATGGCAATAAAAATTAAGCATTAGGGCTTTTTTTTCTAGGAACAAAGGGGTGGTTTTTGCAGAAATCACATAAAGACTGGGAATAGGGCTGTACAAAACTCCTGGGGGGATAGGGGGGTAAGGATAAATACATTTTCATGTTAAAATAGGTCAACTTTTTGGATCATTTTGACTTCTTTTTTCGAAAAAGCCAAAAATTTTATTTCCGGGGCTGCAAAAAAAATAAAAAATTTTAAAAATTATATTTTACATTCTTTACAAATCAAAGAAAGGAATGATTTTCGCTCAACGGTTTTCGGCCCCCAAAAAAAATAAAAAACTGTTTAAAAATCCCCAAATTTTTCTTTTTGGACGCCCGTACCCCATCCCCACTGGCCCAATGGCCCAAAAATGGATTTTTTACTTAAAAAAAAAAATTCAACCAAATAATACTCATTTTAACCAAAACGGGCAATTTGGGGGAATTTTTTGACTTTGATTTTGAAAACCAAAAAAGTTATTTCCGGGGCATACAAAAAATAAAATTATGGATAAAATTCATTCCTTACACAATCAAAAATCAAAAATAATTTCGTTCAACGGTTTTAAAACCTTTTAAAAAATAAAAACCGTTTAAAAAAAACAAACCCCAATTTGCCCCCTTTGGGCACCTGCACCCCGCACCCCCCCCCCGGCCAACTGCCAAAAGTGAATTTTTACTCCAAAAAAAACCCCCCTAAAATAAATATTGGTCTCCATTTCTCGCAGGGGGGGGGAGGGTTTTCCTTTCCGGGTTCTGGTCCCCCAAAGTATTAGTTACATCTTCAAGTGGCTTTTCGTTAAAGATCATATAATTTTCGTGCTTGTTTTTTAAAATAATGTTTTTTGCGTACTTATTTCAGAAACTATGAAACGTTGCCCCAAATAGAGCTTGAGCATATCGATACTAAGGCAGGTTTTGAGACGAGCCCCAAAAAAAATAACCTGCTGAACAGGAAACGAGTCAAAAATGCACGGCCGAACTCGGGCTGGAGTCCACTATAAATTTTTTTTTTGAGGACTTTTCACGGATCGGCGGAAAATTTTGGGTTACTTCCAGGGTTAGTAACATCTCATTTTTCTAAGAAACACCAATTCACCTTTTTTGAACAACTATCTATTTATTTTTATATGTTATCAACCAAATAATGTATATCAAAAATAATGTTTAAAAATACATATTTCCACGTTTGGTTGGAAGGGGAATTAATATTTTTTTGTCAATCCGTCATATAACACATCGTTTTTTTTTGAACTATTTAAGGAGACCTTTTCATTTCCCCTTTCAAAATTTCCTATCGACCCCGAACCTTTTGGATGACGTAGCGAGCGAAGAGAAGTTCAATTTCATGGACCTCTCAAAAATTTAGTCCAAAGTTTTTTTTTTTTTTTTTTTTGTTTTTTTGTTTTTGTCTGTTGTTTGCTCTCCAGGGGCAAACGGGATAATTATCGATCTTTATGAAAAATTTTACAGCCCTTTGAAATCTCTGAACTTAACTTTCTACGTTTTTTTGGGGACAATCGAAGAAATTTTTTCCATAATATTACTTTTAAAAGATTTTTTTTTGATTTTTAGGCGATTTTTCGTGACATTTGGGCCGATTTGACCAAAAAAGGGGGGGCTACAACGTTTATATTTACATGGAATTAAGGTTATGGTGTTAGTACAAATTTTAAAGAAAAAGTTGAAAAAGTTTTGCCCGAACCATAGAAATAAAACTTTTAAAATAAGTTTTTAAAAGGTAAATAAACCAATTGACAGGGAACAATAGAAAATTGACAACAATCACCTCAATGCGTAGGCAGCAAAACAAAACACTTTCAAAAGTAAAGATATCCCACCAACTAAAACTTTAAAAAGCTCATCCCTCAACGGGGGAAAATTACGTTTTCCCATTAGGGACTGTTTTTCCCACGAGAGAGAAAAGCCATGCTGTTGCACGGGTTTTTAATAGTGTATTCCAGAAAAATTGCATTAGAACCATACCGGGGACTCACGGTGAGTGCATGAGTCACAGTGACGTTTTAGTGCGAACGAGTGGGCACGTAGTGCATGAAAGGAAAAATGAAGGCTTTTGCAAGCAGTCGCGCCAGCAAAACCAACATGACAATAGCCTTGCTGCCATCCCAGAAAATGAAGGAAGATGGCCGACGTAAATCCGGAAGGGGCCGGGACCCTTGATGGGATAAGTCGCCCCGAGAACGGGGGATATGTCGCCGCGAGATGGAGATCATGTCACCCTGAAAACGGGGGATCATGTCCCCCCGTGGAAAAGGAATCATGTCGCCGTGAGAAAGGGATCAGTCGCCCCTGAGAATGGGGATCATGTCGCCGCTGAGAAAGGAGATCTGTCGCCGCTGGGAAAGGGATCATGTGCCTTTTCCCTAAAAACGTAAAATTGCAGAAAAATCTTTCAAAAATGATTTTCTAAATTTTCTCAGGTGGAACCATGACGTAAGGCTAATCGTAAATATTGAAAAAAAAAAGATTTGCACATTTCCATGCGTTTAAAAGCGAAAAAATAAAAAAATAAAAAAAAAACTAATATTAAAGTTATTCCCCCAATTTTGAAAAGCTTCATCTGAACGCGGGTAAAATTGATCTGGATTGTTCGTGTGATACACAATTGCAATGTTTTCAGCCCTCCTATTTTGGGTTGGAGATTTATAGAAACTTTTGTTGGAATATACAAGCTGAGGGGAAAAAATGTAAAAAGCTTAAGGGCAGCGCTTATCAATTATATGCAGTTAAAAGTTTTTTCCCTTTAAATAGTAAAGATGGTTTAATAGCCTTGAGAGTCGGGGATTTTTTTTACGGGCTGTTAATTTTGGGGAAATGCTTTGTTCTCACAGAAATAGCATAATCTCTATTTAAAAAAAAAAATGAAAAGTTTCTTTTGAAAAAAATTTAAGCACCTTAGAATGTTTTTGAATGGGGTTGTAGAATGTTGACTACAAAAAAGTTAACCTTACAGAATTTTTCACATATAAATTAGTTTTGAAACATTTTTTTCGTTAAACTCAAAAATTTATAAATCACCTACTTCTACTCGCTCCAAAACTTCGGAAAATACCCGGTTGCCAGGGTTTTAAATAAGTATGGTAAAAAAACACTTTGCACGTATAGCCTACCTTTTTTATTTTAAAAGATTCCAAAAAACTCAGAGATTTAGAGACTTTTTATAATTTTTTTTTACGAAATGTGTGAAGTTGGGTTGTTGTGTATTTTTTTACTTTTGGATTTGTTTCATAAAGGGTTTTAAAATTTAATGTAAAAAGAATTAGCACTCTAATATTTCACTGTCCTATACGTTTTTTATTCCTGTTTTTTCACTGTATTTTCTGCAAACTGTTTTTCACAAAAATGTTTTTGGCTATATAAGTATTTAATAATTTGCACATTAATTTTTCTTGTTTTTATCTACTTTTTAATCTTTATTTTTGTGTTTTATTTTTTTTTTTTCTTTTTAACGCTGAGTTATTCACGCTTACTGTTTCTTACTGTTACTTATTAAATTTTTGTATTTCTATCTAGAATTTTGAATCAAGAATTATTTAAAAAACTTATTTCTATGTATGATTTTATTTTTAAAGTAACATATTCCCCCAGTTAAACGACCTGTGCAGTTGTGGATGGCCGAACTTTTACAATGTATGATCGTAAACTTTTTTAGGGGAAAAAATTTATTTTAGATTTTTTTACAAAACATACATCTTGAAAAAATTTTTCTGAAATGGCATTGAATGGTGACCAACCTTAAAGTTATTTCGCAAATAAAAATTAAATTGAATCTGGGGTTTATCGTTTTTTATGCGATGACAGAATACGAATTGGAAAATTGAGGCGTTTTCAGGTTGCCAAAAGTAGATTCAGCGAAAACGCTTCGTCTTTTTTAAACTTGCAAAAGAAGGCAAAAAAAGGAAAATATCCTCCAAAATAACGCGACGCAAAGGACGAATTAACAATCTGTTCAACTAAGTTAACCGATATCGAGAATCTTCTACAAGCAATTAATAACGAGAGTACTTCTAATGACATCGAGAAAATTGAAGTAAAGTTAGATCATGTTTTTGAACGCATCAAACGAGTTTCTGGTGACGCAACTATTGGCTTGTTCACGCAAAGCTCCACGCAGATCGCGCCACTGCACTAACCCCAATGACGTAATATAAGCTAAGCGCTAGACACACAGTTAGGCCGTGGGGAGCATGACAATTTGAACCTGTCTCTAGTAGGGAAAAACCCACCGCCGTCTAAATGTATCGTACCCTTAAATTTAACAGCCTTTGTGTTAACAAGCGGTGTAAAATCAAAACCGCAAGATGGCGATTTCTCGTTATTATTGAAGAAAAACAGTCTTTCTTCCTCAAATCTCTCAGTTACTCCGATTTCCGAACAAAGCAATTCAAGTTGGTGGACTATCATACTATTGTCTATCTGCATTAGGCTTTTAGTAATCAAAACTAGTTATTTGTGCGGAATATGTGTCTGAACAAGGTCGTGCAGGTCTAGGGTTGCCTAGAAGAGGCCTAGGGCTTGTCAAACGTGTAATGTTAGCATTAATTAAATGTAGTTCTATAGCCTAATGGAACTAAAGGCTTACACTGTTGTATTATAAATAATTTTCTTTATCTGGGCCTAGGCCTGGGACGGTTTCTGGTTTGTTTTATGAAAGTAATGACAATTTTTCTCGTTTCACACATAGAAGCAAAATTTAAAATGTCCGCCATTTGTTTACGTATTTGTTTATCCCCGCGACGTTCAAATAATCCACTGCATCTTAGTTCATTCAACTAGATGAAGTATCTATGTTGCAGTTAAGTGATTTTTCCCTACTCGAGAGGCTTCAAATTGTTACGCTAGCGCTCGTTTGGAAGGATAGGAGACTGAGCGTCTAGCGCTTTGCTACGCAAAGCTTATTAGTGGTAGCGGTACACGACATGAAAAACGACAATACTGCACTTTTTGAACACGGTTTGCCGCTTTGCACAGTTGTAGGTGGGACCAAAACTAATATTTAAGGATGTGGAGGCACTCGAAATTTCCCTTAGAATTCAAAATGGCGGCCATTTTTCAAAACGCTGTCCTCAGAAAACAATAACTCTTTTGATGTGTCTAATAAATCATGTTTGGTATCGTTTTCGTATATTTCCGACTCGAATAACTCGAAAATAATGTCAAAATAAAAATCTGGGTGAAATTCTAGAAGTTTAACATGTATTTAGTAGTATTTTCAAGGAAAATCTTCTTAGATTGGGTACGACGTAGAAACTCCTTTACCCTACCCCTGTAATTGCTTCCAGCATTAAATTATTATGATTATAATGTTTAATTTAAAACCGAAATTCATTTTTTTACTTATTGGCCAGTCATTCCCTGCGGCAACTAGAGGTGTTCAACAGGTGGTAAATGATTATTGTGTGATTAATATGCTGCTCTTTTTAGCTGGGTTTTGGCACTTGGCTCAGTTGAAGCTGGTCCCCAAAAGTTTTTTTTAAGATGTGGAGGCAATAAAAATTCCTTTCAAAATCCAAGAGCGGCGGTTTTTGGAATTTTGGCCCTTTAGTAACAAAATTCTTGCATTTTTTCAAATTCATCTGTGTTTGGGAGTCATTTCGTATGTAAGTGACTCTCAGAATACAAATATTACTACAATATTGAAGTAAAATAAAAAAAAATTGGAAAGTGAATATTTTGTAGAATTTAAACTCAATACGGGGAGTTTACTTGGCCTGTGTTTACTTTGTGACGTTGTTAAGAGGAGTCGCTGAGGCGGCTCGGAGACGAGTCTCAAAACTCAGTTTTCTGTTTTTCTTTCTTTCGGGTAAACGGTTAATAACGTCGGTATAATATTTCACACGAACTTTTATAAAGAATCCATCTTAAGATCCATTACGCTTTACTCCTAAATTAATTTATTAATTTTGAATTCACCAAATCGTAAAATCCCCTTTAAATTTTACTCAATTTTGTGAACTTTGGGGAAATTTATTACAAGTGTACAGATTATTTTAAGCATTTTTGAATACTGGATATCAACGATTAAATCAATGTGAACTAGCGGGTTTAAATTTTGGGTTTCATCGTAATATAAACGGTTTGGTGATAATTATTCTAGAATTGAAATCCATGTTTTGGATTTCCCATTTTTTTGCGCGTTTTGGACTTATGTCTCGCAATTGACCTTTTGGCTCATTACTTGCAACCAAGTGTGGATATCTAAAATTAAAGTATTTCATTAACATGCATGAAAAATTTGGTAATGTATTACCAACCGTTCAGCATAAATCATCAACCCCTGCAGGGGCGCCAACTTTTCAGAACGACTGTGGGTGCTCAAAACATAGACAAACTATGGGGTAGAGCAGTGGCGATTCTGGAGTAGTCTGACTGGTGAGGTAAAATTTAATATCCCGGAGGTAGTATTGGGGACTACACGGGGGTTCGGGGGGCGAAGCCCCCCAACAATAGTCGAAAATGTAAAAATCAGGTTTTAGAGTGCGTTTGGTGCGTTTTTAGAAAAAAGTTGTGGGCTGAATGCAATCCCAAAAAATAATGTAGTTTTTGTGCAGTCAAAACTGGAAACCCACCAAATAGAAGTGAGTCACTGAGGTGATAGATTATATTACATCCCCGCTAAGTGGTTGGCACTGGGGGCTTTGCGGTAGTTTCGAATCAGCCCTACTACAATTGTTACATGAAAAAATAAATCTTGCAAATACCATTAAATTTCCGTTGTGTGTGGATGCGCAGAAGAACTGCCGTTTGTGATGATGATTTGTGATGATTTGTGTGGGTTGCACAGCTCCTACATAAATCTATCCGTGGGGGGCTTTGGCTCTCCTCCCACCCACGGAGCTGGCGCCTATGAACACCTGAGTGCGCGCATTTGAGTTGGGCCATGCAAGCTCAGCAAAGTTTAGTCAATGGCAACTTAAAAATGGTATCTGTAACCTGTTCAAAGATTCTCTCAAATGCATATTTCCTTGGTTTTGTTTTGATCACACACATTACTCTCATGTTGACAATTCTTTTAAAAGACCTTGAAGAGCTCTCAAAACACAGCTCTCAGCGTTCACCGTGAGTTCTGTAGTAGAAACTATATAATCTACAAAAATACCAGACCATTCTCTGCCCTTGCCTTAGATAACGCACACGAACAAAATAATTCTTTTATTAAGGGTGACCGGACCGTGGTGTAGAGGGCCTAACAGAAGATCCAGTGGCTCTTTGGAGGTGGGTCAGTTGCAGGTCCTAAAGTCTGCAGGTTACACAGTGAATTTATTCCCGCATAAGATGAAACCCCAAGTATTCTTCGAAAACATGAGAAATACTCAGCATACCAGCTATGTTTAGGGAAGACACTTGCGCTCAGATTTCAGATTTTAGATTTCAGATTCAGATTTAGCACGCATTTATTCAACTTCATGATACAGATATATATAACATAGAAAACAAACATTGATTTACATAATATGAAGGTGAATGCCAACATGAGAGAGGCTTGTGTGTGGGCGCATAATATTTGTGGCAATTCAGGTTTAGATGGCAGATGACGTTGAATCTTGGTAGTATACCTAATTATGTAGTATTCAATCAATGTATATAAATGTATGTGTATAAATAAAGTATAAAATGTATAAAATATATACAAATGATACCACTATAGTGGGTACTATGTAAGCTAGGTACTTAAATTATAAAGTGGATTCTTAGTGTTACTTTTTTAACAATATTATTATTATTGATTCATAGCAGTTGTCGACCAAAGACAGTTTTCTAGAATTTGGAAATACGTTCTTGGAATTAAGCGAAGATCTTATAGTAATTGACACCCGGGGGTGTCAGTGAGCAAGGAAGGTGTTGACACATTAAACTCTCTTGTAGATGATGGCATCAATCTGTATAAGGTTGTAAAGGAGGTACTATATAGTTGATAACTTAATAAAATACTTTTCAAACCTAAAGACAGTGAACAAAAAGATCTTCACGGCCTAAAACTAAAAATTACGTCGGCAGGCAACAAGAATAAGAAGTGTGATGACTGATGAGCAGCTTTTCTCTAAACATTCATTGCAAGTCAGCACAGGGAAAATTTAATTAGATGACTTTTTTTCCGCCCCGAAAATAGGCTTGTCCCCCTTCGATTTCAGCAAATGGTGAGCTGCGCATAGGTAACAAAGGCAAACTGACCATTAGGACTCAGAGATTTTCACACATTTATGATTGTAAACAGTGTTGCTTTTAATTCAAAGGCAAGCGGTCTGCCAAGAGGCAATGTGTGAACTTAGTGAAGAACGCGGCATAGAATAATAAATTGCTTTAAAACAGAAAATCTTAAATACCTATATTCTTTACCTAAATACCTATCAATTAGTCGATTTGTGATAATAGCCGTAGTGAGTTTTTAAACTGTACGTATCATTAATATTTTGAGGTCAAAATTCGTGTTTTTCTGGCTCAAATTCATATGGACTTGACACCAAACATGATATTATTAGTCGTTTTGAGCAAAATTTTGAGTTCAAAGGTCATTTCCAAAAAATTGCCGCCCTCTTGGATTCGAAGGGGAATTTTTAAAAGCCTCCTCATCTTAAAAAAATCTTTTTGGGGACCAGCTTCAACTGAGCCAAGTGCCAAACCGCGTTAAAAAAGGGGAGCATATTAATCAGCCAAATAATCATTAACCACCTGTTGAGCACCTCTGGTTGCCGCAGCAATGACTGGCCAAAAAATAAAAAAATGAATTTTGGTTTTAAATTAAACATTTAAATCATAATAATTTAGTTAGAAGCATTACAAGGGTAGGGTAAAGAGTTTCTATGTCGGACCCAATCTATGAAGATTTCTTGAAAATACTACTAAATATATGTTAAATTCTAGGGAAATTTTACCTGGATTTTTATTTTAACATTATTTTGTGTATTCGAGTCGGAAATATACGAAAACGATACCAAACATGATTTTTTAGACACATCAAAAGAATTTTTGTATCTGAAAACAATCGTTTGAAAAATGGCCGCCATTTTGATTCTAAGGGAAATTTTGAGTGCCTCCACATCCTTAAAAATTACTTTTGGTTCCACCTACAACTGTGCAAAATGGCAAACCGTGTTCAAAAAGTGCAGTATTATTTTGCGTACCGTTACCACTATATGTACGTCATTGACTAACCCCCAAAACCAGGGTCCACTAGATACTTATTCCAGCTGCTTGTTAGGTATTAGGGGACCCTGCCCTTTAAAACCGTGGCGGTGTTTGAAATAAACTATGTATAGCAGGCTCTGCATGTCAAATCTGTATGCTTCCTCGATTGTTTGTTTACGTATTGTTTTACCTACGGCCTATTTCAAGTAATTTTATTCAATAGCATATTTTGTTTGTTTAAACTTTTAAACAATGAAAGCGTGAACGATAGGAAAATTAAAAGAAGAGCTGAAAGCACATGGCGCCGTTGAAGTTTAATTACCTGGGGCCTAGCACCTAGGCCTACTTGGAATAAGGCTACTAAGGGCTAGGCCTATAGGCTTTCTTCAGCATTAGATTTTAGACCTAGGCATATCAATATCATGTAATATAAGTTAGCAAGTATAGGCCTAGGGGCCCCACTTGCATACGCCTCAGCAAAACTTAAGGCCCTTTGTCCTAGCCAGTGTTGATTTTTGACATGAGAGAGGTTACGTAGGCAGGAGGCCGAATAACGACACAATTGTCAGTATATTATGTGTTGATTGTATTTATTTGTAGTAATAAACACGACAGTATGCCCTCCTCTCTCCTTACACGAATACACACAGCAATTGGGCATTTTGCTTTCAACATAAAACTATGCAAACTGACAGTGAAAACAGTAGGCTGCTGTCAGCTATGAGCAGCCATGACACCCGCAAGTTGGGCTAACACCGCCGTCTACACTCTACATCCGCCTTTACAGGCATTCAGACGGCGGTGGGGGGTTAGTACAATAGCGCAGCGTGGTGAGTAAAAGTCGCAGTGAACAAGCCAATTCATGCAGCACGCTCAACTTTACTCACCAAGGGTTTAGACTATTACGAGACACTTGAAAATTCGCGACAACTAATTGGACGAGAAAATCCACCGAGTATAGTACGACCAGAGAATGTTACGCCTGTAATAAGTAGTTCAAAGACTAAAGTTCCAGTATGCAAGTGGGATACTAGTTTTGATGGAGATCCTAGGGGCATAAGCGTAAATGCATTCATTGAACGAGTAGAAGAATAATTATTAAGGGTAGCTCGACAGATAAGCAAAGACGAGTTATGGGATTCTGCTATCGACCTATTCAAGGGTTCGGCAATGATATGGTTTCGTGCAATTAGACGAGAGACACATAATTGGGACGAACTTTTAATTTTCTTACGAAAAAGAATTTCAACCACCCGATTATGAAGAACAGTAATGGGACGAAATCCGATTGAGAACGCAGGGTCCTGATGAACGAATTGGCTTATATTTAGCAACAATGGAAAATTTATTTACACGTTTACCAAGAAAAGTTGAGGAAGCAGAAAAGCTTAAAATTCTTAGAAGGAATATTGATCCATATTTTATAGATCGTTTGGCTCTCCAGAAGATGGAAACCATTTATGACTTATTAGAGGTATGCCGTCAGCTAGAACACGGAAAATTTATGGTAGACCGATTCCAAAGACCAGCTACCAATAAAAAGGCACAACCACTCGAACCAGACTTAGCATACCACACGTCTAAATGCCATATTTCTACTGTAGAGACATCAAAACCCACCTCTCAGGAAACCGGAAAACCTCCTAAAGTAGATCAACCCCTCCAAGAAACGTCACGGAAAACTGCGTGTTGGAATTGCAAAAAAGTAGGACATGGATTCAGAACGTGCCGAGAACCACCAACCAGATTCTGTTTTAAATGTGGATACGCCGATGTATATATTGCCACATGTCCGCGTTGCAATAAACAGGGAAATAATGGAATCATACTAACTTTTGACCTCAAACTAATTGCAACAGAATTTTTTTTCTCGATTCTTGTTCACCGTGATGATATTAAGAAAAATGAAAATGTTTACTCAAATCTGAGCCGCCATTTTGTTTTTATTCAAATTTTAATTAATTAATTTTTAAATTATTAAAGTTATTTTATATACCTTACTTCTGCTGGAGCAGAAATTGATTCCCAAGAGATGGCAATTCCATAAAACACTGAAGTTGACAAATCGGTCATGTTAACAAACAGGAGTCGCGTAATGTCTGTCGACAAAAAAGATAAATGACAATTACCTTCGAACAGCATTGGTTACACTCAACTCAATGCATTCATTCAAACGTCAGTTCGTTAGTGGAGGAACCATTAAGACTGCCAAGGTTATAGCATCCTTTTGGATGGGACGTTAAGCCGTTGGTCCCCTTGGTACTTTTCGAAAGGAGTAGGCTACGTGCCGGTACCGCGTTCCCCCCCTCCCTTCTGATCATACTTCATCATCTATTACCACTCATCGTCTCGAATATCACCTTTTGGCTAAGTAAATAATTACGGTCTGGTGCAAAGCCACCAAATGAAATTGTTGTGGATTACTCGTTAGCACTATTAAGTGCCATAACAAGAGCATTTGCAAAGACAGCTAGTACAAAGGTTTATGTTGTAAGTCTTGCTGTTTTG
>JAMZAV010006428.1:0-48599 GCA_024449915.1 Sweltsa coloradensis
TTTTGTTTAAAAAAAAGGGTTAAGAAAATTTAAAACCCAAAACCGCGTTTCGGAAAAAAAAAAAAATTTTTTGTTGGGTTAAAATAAAAAAAAAAATTTTTGGGCCCCCCGTTTGAGGGGGAAATATTTTAAATTTTTTTTTAAAATTTTTAGGGGAAAATAAAATTTTAAAGGGCTAAGTGAAAAATAAAGGGGGGGGGGGGGGGGGGGGGGGGGGGGGGGGGGGGGGGGGGGGGGGGGGGGGGGGGGGGGGGGGGGTTTTTTTTTTTTTTTTTTTTTTTTTTTTTTTTTTTTTTTTTTTTTTTTTTTTTTTTTTTTTTTTTTTTTTTTTTTTTTTTTTTTTTTTTTTTAAAAAAATAAGGCTTTTTTTAAAAAAAAGGCTAAAAATAAAAAAAAGGCAAAAAAAAAAACCAATAATGCACGCAATCTGAAAAAGAGACACCATGCAAAGGAATAAAAAAAAAATAGGTTATCTGTAGCTGTTTATCCTCCCTCTGTCGGCCCCTATGTCACTCTCCCCTAACCTCAAATTTACATCCCAATGGGGCAACCCGGGACCTCCCCCAATATTTTAAGGAGACACCACAACTATATCGGAACTGTGGTGTGTGTGTGTGTGTGTGTGTGTGTGTGTGGTGTGTGTGTGTGTGTGTGGTGTGATGTGCACATGTGGAAGGGTGATTGAAATTTTGTGAAAGGGACTAGAAGGGGGTCACGTGTCAATTAATTAGTTATATTTTATATGGGCCATACTTTTTAATTTTCTTTTTTGGGATATCATAAAATAACAACAATAAGGAGTGTGGTCGTTTGATTGCCTAACGTAAAAATATAAAATTCCCAAATTAATACCATAAAATATTCCCTTCCAATGATTCTTTTTCTTTTTTTTTTTTTTTTCTTTTTTTTTTTTTCTTTTTTTTTTTTGTCTTTTTTTTTTTTTTTCCTTTCGTTTTTTTTTTTCTTTTCTTTTTTTTTTTCTACACCCTTTTTTATATTTGATTCATTCTTAAATGATATAATTTTTTTTTTTTTTGTTCCAAATTGTTGTTTAAAGCATTGTTGTTGTTAATTTACATTTAAATATTTACAAAAATGTATTTATTTTTTTCTGTTATGTTTTAGTTTTTTTTAGTTGTCCACCTTTGTAAATCATTTTTTAAAACTTAAAAGGATAGACATTAAAAAAATAATAAATAAAAAAAAAAATTTTGCGTCACTGGGGGGAATTAGGTTCGTTTTTTGGGAAATGTGTACGCCTTATGACCATGTGTCGGAACATGGGGGCAAGGCCAACATGCACACTTTACACACCTTGCACTTGTCCCTCGTCGATTTCATAAAAGTCTTTAAAAGTAAAAAAAATGTTCAAAAATTTTTAGGGCGATTTTTTTCCCGTTTATTTTGCCCAAACTATTTTATTTCGGTTCTGCTTCATCCAATACTTTTTTTAGATCACCAAGTGCCTCTAAAAAATCGTTGCGTTAAAAATTTGCGCTATTGTTGCGGGGTTTGGGCCCCCAAATATCCCGCTTGGCCCCTTTTCCCCTGTAATAGGTACACTTGGGTCCCCTACAAACCCCCCACTTTTTAAATTTAAAATTTTAAAAATTAAATAAATCCGAAAAAAGGTGTAAACCCCTTTTTTTGATACCGAAAGGGGGTTAAGTCCTCGGCTTAACCAA
Organism: Sweltsa coloradensis; assembly: GCA_024449915.1. Classification (NCBI taxonomy): domain Eukaryota; kingdom Metazoa; phylum Arthropoda; class Insecta; order Plecoptera; family Chloroperlidae; genus Sweltsa; species Sweltsa coloradensis. Next base: position 1,686 of record JAMZAV010006428.1, read on the forward strand.
AAATTAATCAGTTTTTTGTTAACCCCCTTTGTGGATCGGGCCAGGGTTTTTAAAACAAAGTAAGGCCCTGCCCCCCGCAAATAATCCTGCTGCCGCTCCTTTCGGGGGGTAATTTTAACGTTGAACCACGCAGCTTCTCAACCAGGTTGATCGTCTACGAAGTCAGCGTACGTCCATCTCGAGGGTTTGACCCTTCCCTCGGGCAACTGACAGTGAACCCCGGGGAACCTCCTCTCCGAGAACCCCCCAAGGACGGACAAATCCGACTTTAAAAGTCTGTATGGTGGTTTGGAAGTTGCAATCGTCTTCATGTCAGATGGAACAAGACGGTACCCCACTAGCGCGCATCGCGTCGCCCCTGCAACTAAAAAATTCATGGAGAATATCTGCATTTCCATTTCCCACCCAATTTTTTGCACTTAGGGGCTGAATCCCATGACCCCGAGGGTCATCGCCCGAAGCTTGTTTTTTTGTGCGTTCTACTCTCGCTGGGTGGTTTCTCGTGTGAAAGGGCCTGAGTGCGCCTTGTGTTTTTTTTGCACACCTTTTTCAAGAAGCTCCTCGTAATTCAGATGTGCTATAGCAACAGGTAAGCTCTGAGATATAGTTTTTGTGTTTTTTAAAAGTACACTCCATCCTTCATTCAACTACCGTATTTCTTTTCCCTAAAACGAAACACGAGAAATTTTTTTTCCATTATTCAAAAAATATAAAAGTTCCAAGTACAAAGATTTTTACACACCAGTTTTAAAAAATACCCCACATCTTTTCCTTTTAGTATTCACATAAAAGTTAACTTGCATCGACTCACATTTTAAAGCATTTTATCATGCAAAAATTGCATAAAAATAAAAATGACGATAAAATCATGAATCAAAAAAATCTGTCAGTCAGTTGTTTGTCTCGGGTCGGCTCTCTTTTATCAGAGCTCTTTTGCGTCCTTCATGGCTGTAAACATAAATACTAACACACCCCTCTGCAAGAGCTCAAACGTACTCGTTCATGCTCATGCTTCATATCACTTTTGACTACCCCAATACGCTGATGACTGGGCTCCATTGCCCCCTCCCCCGCCTCAAACACACTCCATTCCTATACTACTGATTACTCATATTTCACGAATCGCGAGTATTAAGTGGAGTTTCAGCAGTATGATTTACAAGCTTTCACGAAAATTTCCGAGTCTAAAATTGTTGGTTATGGATTGTCCTACTAAGATCCAGCTGGATAATTTTGAGTATTTAGTTAAATAAGTTTTATCATACAAAGTTTATTAAATTTGGAAACTATGTATGGGCCATATTCGTGAGTCGCAGCTTAAAAAAAATTAAAGTCAAACATTGGTTCAAAGCCATTAGAACCTCCAATCACATAAGAGCTCTCAGCAATGTGCCAAGATCATTATTTTTTTAATATTGCATCGCTTATGAATGTATCACTTTTATTTATTTTATTTTATTGCTGTTTGCGCCAATTTGTGAGGAATTAGCTGGCGGGAGGCTGGCCATTTCTTCGTCTTTGCGTGGGGCCCAGGCCGAAATCTTCTGCGGTCCCTGACATCATCAACAGTTATTATAGTGGCCTACATTCAGTTTCTATCATTATTGAAACCACCCCTGGGTTAGTTCTAGAATGAAATCTATATTTAAATAACTTTTCTGGTTTTAGAGCCGAGCCTACGTTGACCACCTTGTGGAATCAATGGAAAATAACACCAACTCCTTCACAACTTGATTGTTTTATGGCTTAGGAGAATCACACCACAAATGAGACACACTTGAATCCTAAACACACATTCCTCGCTTCATTATATCAAATCTTTTCATTCATCTTTCCAATCTTATGTTCTTGCTCTTAGTGGCCAACCTCTTTGGCAACCACTCGGCAAAACTTGAATGATTGTAACTTAAAAATATTAAAACATACGTTTATAATTATCAGGGCGGAAAATGAAAGGGATTCGAGCCTGAAGTGTCGACAACCTATGCGTCGGTATGAGTATGTGAGAAAATTCTTCACTTAAAACTTTATCCCACTCGAAACTTGTGAAAAGAAGCTCTAAAAAGAAAACCTGCAAATTGATTTCTCTCCGCACTTGTAACGCTCAGCTTTTTCTGCCACTGCAAACTGTTAACCCCAACTGCATCCTCCCACTTAAAGGAAGACTGTCATTTATAAAAAATGCAACACTTTCACTTAAAAAGTATTAGTGATAGGTAGGGAACACATTATTGGTCTTCAGAAAAGTTTTCTATCTTAAAAACCATAAAATAATATTAAGTTTGAAATTTGAATATCGTCCATCAGAAACACAGTACACCATCCATAGTGCACTGTATACGCGTTTCCAAGCAAAGATAGATGGCAGCACTAAAACGCAACATGTCGGACCGATCGGTGATAGAGGCGAGCTGCTTACGGCGGGCGCTGTATATTCAGTTGGCTTCAACTTGATTTTTTGTTACAATTCTGATCATTTGCGAAAACATTGTTGATTATCTCATATCGTCTGCGTATTTTATTAGTAAAATTCGTAAGTTTTGGGGATCGGCTTTATTAAAAACGGGGATTTAATGGCATTTTAAATTACAACAAATAATTGAGATTATTTGATGAAATTAGCCCGAAAAAAACAAACCATACTATTAAACTATTAAATACAGAAACAAGTGTATAAAATAATGTTGAATGATGAAGATCGATGAATTTTGCAAGAAAATTTTTGCCCAATACTAATAATTCAAAAATTTATTTAAATATCCAAAAATCAAAAGGCTTTCTAGAAAATTTATAGTCTACATTTGTTTTGTTTTTTCTACTTCTTTTTACAATTAAACGCAATGGGAGTAGGCATAAATAATATTTATCACTAACCTTAGGATCCCGGGGTTTTTTAATATAAATTTTATTAAAGTAGGCCCCTTTTGAATAGCTCTGGCCTATTTTTATATTTTTTTTTGTAGTCAAAAATGGCATGACCGTCATTCTGCAACACCTTTAAAATCTTGTAGGGTCATTCGTTTACTTATTTATAAATAATATAAATCGTTTTTTATGATTTTATGTAAAATTTATTATTAAATGAACAATGACGGAAAAAGGGTATAGTAGGCCTACTTTAAATTATAAAAAGGTGAAAAGGAGTTGGGACTTGTGCATAAGCCCTAGTACAATTAATATTTTTTTGTTATTATGAGATGATTTATTTATTTTAAATTTCATAATAAAATTAAAGAGATATCTCAATTAAAAGTGCCATAAGAAGCGACGATCTGATGCGTGTTTATTTTGATTGTGAACATTCTTGAGGGGTTTGAATTTGATTTTTTTTATTTATCGTCCTTTTTTACCCTATAGGCCTTTTGGGGTATATAGCCTAAAAATACCAATGATTTATTATGATATTATAATTGAAAATTGAATAGGATAAAAACCCCCCCCCATTTTCGATGTCTCATGGTGCATGGGGCGCAGGTCTAATAAAGTAAAATTCTGGTAAACTTGTCTCGAATCCCGCATTTTGAGAGCGATTTTATCTTTTTGGTGCGCCCCATACTTTTGAAATCATCAATCAACAAAAAAAATTTGGGAAAGCAACGAAAATGTACCTGTGTTGACATATTCATAAGTGAAAAACAGGGAATGACCTGCGTTTTCAAGTAAGCACATAGCGCGCTCCTCCACTATCACTGTGGGGACAGTGCTTTTTTGCCACCAGTAGCCCCCGGGGGGTGGAAAGGAAACCCCAAAACCCAACAGGAGGGAAAGAACATTTTTAAAAAAGGGAATGTTAAACTATATAAAAAACGCCTTTCAAAAATAATTTAGGGGGTTTGGGGTTTCCCCCATAAGAATTGGGGCTGCCTTCCAGGAGTAAACTTCGTGCAGGTGCCTTGTATTTCCCCCCCCCCCTTTTCCATCTCATTACCATTGACGAGTACCTCGAAAAATGTCTAGGTCAGTACGATACAATACATACATATGGGGCTCTAACTCTAGTTTTCGTGAAGACAGTAACCCATCGAATAGGTGCTGCGGGAAAAACAATGGCAATTACTTTATTGTCGGAAAAATTTGCAAAGATGTTTTTTTTTCATTTCAATAATTACGTATAGTCCTACTTTTTTGAATGTTTTGTCTTTCGTGAAGGGTCTATTTAAATTGGGTGTTATTTTACCTGTGCTTTTAGTTCGGTGCACCAAGGTCTCAGTTTTATTTTAGGATACCAACCTTTTTTTTAGAAAAAAAACCCAGCAATATGTCCGGGATAAAAAGCGTCGCGGTAGAAAATATTGTGGGACAGAGTTCTTGGTTTTGGTACCCGGCTAAGTATTTTTATAAAACGCAACAGGAGTAAAAATTAAGGGTTTTCATAAATTGCTTTTTACCGAAAAAATCTTTTTTGCCCCTTTCAAATTAATTATCTTCCACTCTCATCCAATGTACAAATCACGGGATGTGATGTAGACAAAAAACTATTTTGTATATTGGAGAAAGAAAAAAAAGGGGCTAGAGAAAAGTTGGAAGACCAAGAGAAGGGGGGATTTAACAAATTAAACGGGCATAGAGGAGAGAGACGTGTCCATATGTGGAGGTAGAATCATTGACTCAAACGTAGAATTGGTAGATGAGGGAAATCGGAGGGAAAAGAAAAAATTGGGTTAAAAAAAAATGCAGGATATAGACGAGTTGTCAGATGAAAAGGAAGCTGAAGATGTTTAGCTGGGGTTTTTCCTTTTATTCATTATGAAAAATAACTCTTGGATGATTTAAAATATGATTTGTATATGGCGTTTTAATTTTGAAAGATGGTTTTAAAAAAATAAAAGTTGAAAATTTTTAATACACGGTAAAGGTTTTTTTTGAAAAAGATAAAAATCGATTTTGGTTGGGGAAAACGCTCACTCGTCGTTCGTTGGGGGGGGACAGGTTGGCTTTGGACTTTTTTAAATTTTTAAATTTATTCTTTATTAAATAATACGAATGATATTTTGAATTATATTGATTATTCAATAAATTTGAATATTCATTTATTAGTGGTTTTGGGGACTTGTTCTGTTTTATAATTTTTTAAACCAAGAGCAAAAAATTTGTCACACTTCATCATAAAAGGGTACTTCTTTTTTTAACGAATACAATTTAAATCGAATACTAAAATTATTATGGCTATATTTTTAAAACTTGCACTCTAGTCTTGGCAATGTTTATGTAGGTCCTGGTAATTAAGACTAAGAATTACTTTTCTGCACTGGACTGTTAGAAGTATCCCTGATATTTCGCCCAGTACCAATTTTAATAATCACTTTCATGCTATATTTTGTAAAATGGCCAATTATTGCCCCTTTTTTTAGTTATAGGTTTTAGGAGGAAAGTATCTGCTACTATTTTGTTTTTTTTTTTTTAATATTGGTTAAACTTTTAAAAAATCTTTACTGCGAGTTGTTTGTTTTTTGCCCCCTGTATATTGTGGTACAATTTATCACAGCACTTCTCAGCACCCAAGCAAGAACTATTATAACACCACAAATGATGCAGTCCCATTATTTATTATAATGACAGGTTGATGTCGTTAATAATGTATCATAAATATTCATGCTCCACACTTGACACGGCAATTTTAATTGGCATGCGTGATTACGTTAAAATATCGCAACATTTTTATTTCCGTTCTTTGTCGAAGGATTTTTTTAAACTAAATCACAAAGTCAAGAATATTTTTACATATATCGCCCAGCTCGTGTCTGTAGTGCAGACACACCCAGGGGATTAATGAGGGAACAGTGGAAAAACTAGTTTTTAATCACAAAGTAATTATAGAGTATTCAGTGAAGCTATCAATTTAATATAGTTAAATAATGACCAAATTAAAACTTTTAAATAAACGCAATAAATATCCGCACAAACCTGTTCGTTGTTCTTTTGCAAACAGTTTTTGTCCCGGGGTTTCATCCTCGACTTTATTGTACGAGCCCCAAAATTTTAATTAACACGCGCAAAAAGATCGCCGATTGAGAGACTTTGAATGATCCGAGAAGCACGGTATGATGATGATAGGCCACGCGAGAAACCGCCACGGTCAATTAGAACACACTTACGTTCCCAGATAGGCGACCTTGAGGTCATCGCGTCTCGCCACCAAGGTCATCTGAGATATCTACAGGTGAATCCTCCCGTCAATTTCAATTTCAATTTCAAACTTATTTGTTTTCGCGCTACCGGGACAACCCCAACAACGGTGGTTCAAAACTTGGGAGAAAAAGAAAAAAAGAAACAGTCACTGTGGTTACAAACAAAAAACGCACACATGCGATGTGTGATACATGCAAGTCTGGACCGGCAAGGTTTTTAAAAGAGGGAATCAAAAAAAGGCGCATAAAATTATAGGCGAGTTGTTTTCGAACAAAATTTCCCTCCCACTTGGGCTGATAAATACATCTTGTCATTCCCTAGGGGCGAAACAGGGGGACCAAATCTAGCGGGGGGCATGGGACAGGACTTTTTAATTTCAGTCGAGAGATACGTTTAAAATGGAAATAAAATTCTTTTTGTAAACAAAACTAAATATTTGATAGAAAAATTATAGGCCTATTGAATATTTGTTGAGGCTCAGAAATTTTTTTGGGAAAAATTAATATTGAATATTTTTTTCGAAATTTATGTAAAATTTGAAATTGCAATTTTTTTTTTTCTGTTTTTTTTTATAGCCGATAATATGATTCTTTTACTTATATCTAGTCACCAACACTTAGAATTTCATATGGTTACTATTTTTTCCGCGACAGTACGGCAATTTGGTTTATAGCGACTGGCAAAAAAAGCACGCCTAAAAATTTCAAAATGGCAGACTAATCGTACTTTTTTCTACGGTACCCAAGTTTTTTTAAACATCAAAAATTAGTTTTTGTAAACAGCTCGTTAAATTTAAAATTGTATTTGAACGCATTGTCCTATGCACCGTATTAAAATTATTTTTAAAAAGATTGTTTGTGAGTAGAAAAGTTTTCTTGCTACTTTACTCCAAGTTGTCCCGCAATGACATCAGCCCCCGGTGTTCGGTCGTGCCTAGGCCTTGACCACAGTGACGTCCCCAAACGCTGCAGACGGCGAATGATGCGCTCGCTCCTCGGGGTAATTATTTTTTTCCGACACTCGCGTGCGTTTCGCCCGTCATAGTCTCATTATATAGGGGGAGTTTGTAATTGGCTCTCTTTAAAGGTGAGTAGATGGATTCAATACAGGCTTCGGAATCACCACCGTTTCAACTTGAATATCACTCTTTTTCAGGCAAACCTGAGAGTTTTTCTGTACACAATCTACAATGACTTCGGGCGTGTTACTGCGTAGATCTTTGTTTATTCCTTGAGACAACTTGACTGTTGGTTATTTTCTTCGCTAACAATCTTTTGAAACATCTAAGGCCGGTATCTCATGTTAACTCCACTTCTTGGGCCCCGCCCAGGTGCTAATAAATAAGCAATACTTGTTTATGGCTGTTAATTAAGGCTATCTATACATTAAGAAGTGACTATGGCTAAATTTAAAAGATCACGAGACCGAAGATGTTAGTTTTATAAAACCAACAACCTGTTAAGTGTTAAACCTACGCGTCATTGTCTGAAATTTTATTTCTGGCCGTTTTGCGGTGGCTCATACGGTTGATACATCTTCCTAGACGAGTTCTATTAACTATTAGTTAGAGAAAGAGAATCCCGTATCTAATTATCACTATCCCCTATCCCACCATAATTGCAAACACATAGTTTTAAATTGTTTAATTTCATTAATTGAGCGAAGATAATCAACAAATTTTCCCCATGAGTGCATAATCATTTTATTGTACAATTTACGCCACCCGCGTCAAATCATCGAAGTGTGCAGAGTCAGGGAGAATGCCTTCGCTTGCGTCGGGTTTTATAGAATGTTGTGTTCCTAAATACTGTCCCAATGACTCGACGAAAAACAACTTGCGTTCTGTCTAATCTATCGTTTAATCCACCGGTTCCGTCCCACCCAATAAACATTTGTCTTCAAATTCGCATTTAGAAATACCAATACTTGTTTCACAAACCATCTTTCACTGTGGGATAAGGAAGAAACAAATTATCACAAACTAATGTTCTTCTACAAATGTGTTACTATCTACATTGCACAAAGAGTCTCCGCTCGTACATGCATCGAACTCTCCTCCCATACCAATGTGCATACTGTCTATTATTACTTCACTCGTATAGTTTGAAATAAAAGGGAAAATATAGAATATAGATTTAAAGACAAATTTAACATAACATATAACAAAACACATTGGATTGGCCTGACGATTCCGACGTTTATCCTACAAGACGAATCGAGACGAGCTGTGTTGTGTTGAATAATAAATTGAATAACATTGTTATGCAGTAGCCACGGTAATGTCACATAGTTGCTACCGTAACACAAACAAAATAAGGAACCACTGTGAGTAGCCACTGTGGAAATTAGAAGTTAATTTTGGAATTTGAAATATTAAGTATTTAATTAAGATAATATTATTATATGTTTATTTCGTCATGGCGCTGTTGAAGTGCCGGTGAATGGATTTAAAAACCCAGATTTTTTTACACATCAGAAGTGCAACAAGAAACTTATTTTGTTGACATTATTAGAAATTCAACTATCATTTAGCGTAGCATTTCCAGGAAACAAGTCGGAAAACGTATTTGTATTACGTTTAAATATTGGAAATTTTAACTGTCCTGAAGGGGGAGGTCTGCAAATAAAATGTTTACTTCTAAGAAAAGAAACGCTATCTGAAGGTTGTTTCTAAAAACGATCATCAAGTTGACACAACAAATGTGAAGTGGTTCTTGGCAAGGACGTCTCGTAGATGAGAAGAGGGTAAACATCACGTATTGTTTGCTCATTACCTGCCTCATTATAGTCTGGCTGCATTGTAAAACAATTCACATTGCCATCCACTCATTACTCGAATTACATCTCACAGCTCACAAATTGTGGAGCTGTGAATTTAAAAATATACTCGGTTCCACTTAAGGATACCAACGGAAGCTGAAAGAGACAAGAATGTATGCCAACTTTGACAATTAACACAATACAAAAGTAACTAATTTGGTTATCTTAATATGACATTTCATGATCGAAAACTATTATTCTAATCTCAGGAATTAATTTTTTACCAGCATCGAGTAAAAATAAATAAAATAAATTGGTAATAAATAAATTATTTTTGAAATTTAATTTGTCATGTTGTATATATTATTCATTTCAAAGTTACCGCACAAACATACAAAATTACGTAATGTCGCGATTCCTCGCACGACTCGTAAAATCTTCCAGTTCATCGAAGTCTTTACAAAAAAAACTTTAAATTTAAACTTGTAAATTAAGCGAATGTTCGTTGTTCTAGAGAGATATCTGTGTTATTATTTTATAACCCGTGGGTGGCCACTGGCCCAAGTCGGAATCCGATAGTGCTGCTGTCCCTCGCCGTTGCATCTTTAATTGAAACAAACTATACCATTACTATCAAAAGTGAAATATAAATTTTTGCCTCTGATTGATGTCCTGATGTGTTTGTGTCTACGACTCTCTGTACAAGAGTTGGTGAACAGACTCAGAAGATAACCTTGAGAACAGAGTGAACCGAGACACAAGGGATGACGCATGAAGGAACCATCGACAAAGAAGTTTGCTACCGAACAGTCTTATTCACAACAAAGAAATCTTCGCGGTTTTTTGTTTTTAATGGTGATCTTTTTATTTTTAAACTTGGCGACTATGCATAATCAACTTGTGCTTGGACCGTCTTCATCACGACTGACTCATGCAAAATTCTCCACATACCTTTTTGAGATCACATTGCCTACAAGGATGTAAACAACTGGTTTGGCATGTTATTAGATATTGGTTATTGTTTTACTTTAAAATACATCAATATAATTAAATATGGGTTGAGGATAGGTACAAATGATTACACTTCTAAACTGTTATTTCATTTTGATCAGTAATCAGTTTAATTTGACGACTACGAATATGTTACATTACTCTGTCACGATCGAATCAGACGAAAACAAAGTTTTAAATAGATACAATAAATTTCAATGATAACAGCGAATTACTTATCTGAAATATTGTCTTCTGCCCCTTCGCTAACTATTTTTTTGCCAACCTTGAATGAAACAACTTAGGACACCCACTTTTTCAACATTCGTGTATCTTGTCATTCATGTGGTCATCATTTGGCGTTCGTCATACATTTGAACTTCCTCTTTAAAATCTTTTTCATAAGAAGCATTCACGTATGCTAAATCCGATTAAGCTTTCTCGCTTCACCTTGTGGCGTTTTACTATATCATCCCGTCGAATGTAATATTCTTTTTGCTGCCTTTATCGCAGTATTTTAACCATATCTTGAATACTTCGTTTAATTTCAAATTCACAACGATTTTTAAATATTTGGAATCCTGAAAATAAGCGAATGTTCACACCAGTATTGCAGAAATATACTAAAAGAACCCGTCTAATTCACGTAGAGAGACATTCAAGTCGCACAACACTCAACTTGATGGAAAAAAGTTTCTGCTATAAACAAGAGTATGAACATCTCTTACTTCAATGCACCTGTACAGTTTTCTGGTTTGAAATTACATAGCCGAGTGCACGGCTAAAAAGGGTTTTTTCAAGGAGGGAAAATAGTTTTTAAAAAATAAATCAGCTACAAATAAAAAATTTATTCAAAAACTTTTGTTTTCACTTTTTATTCCGAAAAGGGGAAACCGTGTATGACGAATAACAAAGAATAGTTAGCTTTTTAAATTGTAGGACTTTAGATCGTTCTTTACTGTACAAGGATAATGATAAAATTTACGTTTTTAATAACTTTGAATTAAGGGATTCAAAACGTAAGTGAAACCTACACAATTAAAAGGTTTTTTTCATAACAAATTTCCCGTTGGATTGTTGTTTTAAAAACTTCCCCTTCAAGTAAGTTTTTAAAAAAAGCTGAATGGGAAGTTAGGGCAGCATATTATACCATTGAACTTTTAATCTTGGGGTTTTGAAAAAAATCGTTTGGGAAAAGTGCGCTTAATACGGGTTTATATAACTTGCTGTTTGAGGCCCAAAAAAATTACTTATGCAAAAGTGAAGGCTTGATTCTCGCCATCATTTATAAGATGGCTCAATGATTCCCCCAAATAAAAATAAGGAAAGGGTTGGGGGTGACAATTTCTTTGAACATGTCCAAAAAATTTAAAAAACAAAAATTTTTTAATACCACATCCCCAATTCTATACTTTTCACACAGTTGACAAAAAAAATCCCCAAAAAACCGGATACATATTCCAAAAAAACGGGTAAATATCACATTTTGGGGCCCTTTTAAAATTCAGATACCCACTAATGTTTTTGATTAAAAAAATGAAGTTTTACATAGTTTTAACGATTCATTGTTTTTAAATCTTATTTGTTCAAATGTCCTAGTTCAAAAATCAAACCCGCCTGAGATTGAAAGCTATAAAACCACCCAAATGGTTTTCCACCCCCGACTTCTCCCCCATCCTAGAGAGTCATCCTTGGGCATTTAGAACGAACTAGGTTTTATTTATCAAAGGTCCAGTTTAGCTGATGCGCCCACACCCCTTTTCCTTTGTCGTAGAAATTTTTTCGATTTTAAAACAGAACTTCCCCAAACTGAATATCATTTCCCCTTGGTTGTGAAGCATAAAAAAAAATCACATGTTGTTTTTTTGGTTTTTTTATTTGGGTATTGCTGTGCCGTAGGGGGGAAAAAGTGCAAGGTTTGCCCTTTTTTTTGGTTTTTTTTTTACAAACCATCGCTCGGCGTCCCCCCCCCCCCGGGGGGTGATGCTTTGGTCCTTCAGTGGAGGTCTTTCCCCGAGTTTCTCCAGACTTATTTTTCAATTCCCCTCCAGAACTCGAAAGCCCTGAGCTCCCTGACAAGGAGATGCGGGTACTGGATATTTTGGGGGGGGTTGGGGTATAGGGAAAAGGACAAAGATGCCCAAAAAAAGGCCCCTTGATTTAAAAAAATATTTTTTAAAATGGTGGGGGGTGCCGGCCCAGTTTTTCAAATTTACTCGTTGTCGCGAATTTCATGACGACAAATTTTTTTTAAGGGAAATTTTTTTGGGGTATTTTTCGGGGGGAAAGGGAAACTTTTTCCACTTTTTCAAAAAAAAATCCGTTTTCATGCACATTGTAACGGAAATTTTCTTTTGACTCAGCGGAAAACCCAAATCATTTTACAAACCCGAACCCGATTGTTAAAACCTTACCCGGCAACAGCCCTACAAAGAATATGATTGTGTTTTTAAATTTTTTAGCTTTAATAAGGGGGAGAATTCAAAAATGGGGGCCAACTGGGGGCGCCCATAAATTGCCGTCCATTTCAAACTTACAAAAAAAAAACGGGAAAATTTTTTTTTCATTCTAAATTATTCTTCCGAGTTTTTTTTAAAAAATAATAAAAATTATAGTTTTTAATGTACGATTTACATTCCCTATCGTTTTTCTTTTCCAAAAACTCGCCCCCCTGCTTTTCGAATGGGCCCTGGAGACTTCTGGCGCTTTTTGTCAATATAATCATGCCCAAAAGTTGGCCCGGTCGGGGGAAAAATAGGCCTTAATGTACACGGCACAATTTAAAAAAAGGGCCTGGTTCAAATTTGGAAAATACTGTATGATGATTAGTTAATAAATTTATTTTGGGGACATAACCTTACTATTCACAAAAATTTTAAAAAAATGTGATCGAAAAAATAAAATGTTTTAATTATTAAGATGACAAATCTCACAAAAAATTTTCCTTTTTTGATTTCTTTTTGTGTTAGGGGAGTATTTTTAAACGAGACATGCATCCCACCTTCACCCTACAAAGTGCCAAGCACCTCTCGGAAAAGGGGGAATGGAACGTTTTGCAGTCATAAAAAATGAACGGTTGTAAAAAAATACTTGCTCTAAAAAACAATTAAAATAAATAAATTAAGAAAGGGAAGGGCCCGAAACAAAAGAAAATTTCGATTTGTTGGGTGTGGGGTGGGTAAATGGTTTTGGGATTCACAAAGATAACGAGTTCCCTTTTTATGTTATGAAAAGGGAAAACCTAGAGTGCTTATATTCAGGCAGAAACTAATAAAAATCCCAGCCATTGGGAAAACAATAAAAAATTGCCAATCAACAAAAATAAAAAAGCCATCTTCAAAATGATAGAAACTGAAATCCCCATTTGTTGTTAGGTAACTACGCACGATTTTTTTTGGTCGTGTTGTGATTAAATCCCTTGGGGATTAAAATTTAAAATATAGGGTTTTTTGGAACATACGGGGGAAAGGGGAGAAAAATTTACTTTTCAAAAATAAACCCGTTTGAACTGGATCACCCTCCCAACGAATTTCCCGAGCTACACACTTCGCAGGCATCCAAGCATAAAGCGGGGCCCTAAATTTAAATCGAACTTCAGTTGTAAGAACATTGCTTTTTTTGGGTTTTGCCCGGGAAAATAAAATTGAATATGATTTATGATTGATTGGGGATTAAAATGTTGTTTTAAATATATTTTTGGTTTTGTTTTGAATGGAAATTCCAAGGTTTTTTTTATTTTAATATTAAAAGTAGTATTTATTTTGGGTTTTGAAACAAACAATGGTAGACGTTTAGTTTAAAAAAGTTATAAAAAGGGGGGGCTGGCTATACCAAAAAATTACTTTATTTAGCAGGTTACGGTGGATATCGGGATGAAAAAAATTTTTCCCAAAATCGTTAAGAGTAGAGACGATTGATAAAACCCAAAAAATAAAATATGCATTTTCCCTAAAAAAAATTAAATTCTAATTTATTTCACACTGAAATTTTTTTCCCACTCAATAGGATTTATTATTTAAAACATATTAGCTCTTTTAAATTTTGCATTTTTTCATATAGTGAGGTGGAATAATTCCATTTTTAAAAATTTTACTAAATGAAAAATCCATTAGAATGATATGAGAATTATTTTTCGGGGTTTATGAATGTCGGGTTTTAGAATATTTTTGGAAAATTAAACTACCCTTACGAAATGAAGTCTTAAAACTTTTGTATTTCTTTCCTCGTTTAACTTTCGTATGTCATTCTGATTGCGTTAAACCTGATTTGATGTTTCTTTAAAATCTCACTGGGTTTTCTTTTGAATGCCAGCTTCGTTAATTTATGAGTGAAAAAACGGGTTTTTCCATAATTATTTTCTTATTTTTAGTAATTATGGGTGATCAGTAAACCCCAATAAATTTCATAATGACCAATTTAGAATTTAAACTAAAAAACAGAAAAACTTCAAAAAAACCTTTTCCCAAAGCAATTCGGTGTTAAAAAATTTTTCCTCTGGAGTTACGCATTTTCTAATTTCCCCAAAACTTAGGAAAAGGGTTTAAAATATCCAGTACCTAGGGCTCCTACGCTGCAAAAACCCCACGGGTGTGAACATTTTTTATGTGTTTTGGTAGTGAATTTTGGGGCCTTTATACCACAAACTTTTCTGGGTCCTTGGTGTAGACTTATGTCTTGCGAGGTGAGGATGATACTATAGGTTTAATGGCCCTTTCGGGGAAATTCCCCCAAATTGATGTTATTGAATATTTTCTAGGCAAACCTTAAACATTGTAATGAACTCTGTGGGCCTAAGCGAGACCCGTTTCAGCAAGGCACCCCAAAAGGGGAAATATTGTCTTTTTCGGATTTATCTTTTTTATTTTTAAAATTTTGTCTACCTCCACCCCTGTTTCACGGGCCCAAAACCCCGATTTACTTTTATTTTTAAAATACAGAAGTAAACGTTTCAAATTTAAAAAAAAAGTGTAAAAATTAACAAATGCTTTTTGACATAAACATTTTTGTGAATAAAATAAAAACGGGAATATCGAGCTTTTTTAAAATAAAAATTAATAGTTTTTTTCTTCGTCATTTTGCCCTCTTTTTTTTCACAGTATGCAATTTGTTTAGTCCCCACCCCCCAAAACCCGGGGAGTTATCGTTAGTTGAACTATGCACTAATTTAAAAGGGTTTTTTTTCGTCTTCTGCTAAAAAACCGTTTTGAAAATTTCTGGAAGAGAGGTTGTGAAAATTTTAAATTCAGGTCTAAAAATTTCCCAATAAAGGGGGAAATTCCCAAACTGTGGATTTTTAATAATGTCGGCCGTATCCCAGGGTTTGACGGTTAACGCTCGGGTATAAAAATAATTTTTTGACATTCCAATTTTTAAATGTAGTAAAGTGTTTGTAAAACTTTCCCTATTAAAAATTTTAAAGCGTTAGCATTTCAAAACAGAATAAAATTTATGATTGCTGTTTTTTAATTTGTATAAAAAAATAAAAATAAACTAAAAAATTGTATTTAGATTTTAACCCCAACTCATTTAAAAACCTGATTTTCAGTGGGGGACAGAAAACCCCGAAGGGGCCCAAAGAAAGCCAACCCTGTAGGCCCCGACGAAATCGACGAGTAAAGCGATTACCAACCAAAGATCAAATATTTTAAATAGGAAATATAACAATCTTGGTGTGGACAGTTCAAACCCCGGGGGATCTACGCCAGAATCAACAAGGCCGATTCAAAACAACTCTGAATTTAAATGTGCTTGTTGTTTAGGACGGCCAAAAACCCGTTTACAAACTCCAAACAAAAACTGATGGACTTAAGTAAAATCAAAAGTTAAAAAACTTCGGGACTTTGGCGGGGAAATCAAATTGGACCTTCTGCTTTGGGAAGCAAATACGCTAAAAAACATGACCAACAAACCACACAAAATTTAAAACAAAATTTAAAAAAAACAAAAAACATAAAAAGGGGTATGTATAAATGGGGCCTAAACATTATTCACTTTGAAAATTTTTGGTCAAAAACCTTAACTGAAAAAAATGCGCTGCAAAGTACCAAAACTGGGGCCCTTTAAAACAAAAAAAAAAATAGCGATAAAAAAGAAAAAACAAACAAGGTTTTCAAGTAAAACGATTAGTAATATTGTTTAATCGTTCCCAATGGCAATTTTTGGCCCCTCTGGCCAAAACCCTTTTGGCAGCACGGGCAAAATTTAAAAATTTATTTTTTTAAAAAGGGACATTTATTTTTTCGATTTTCTGCCCTTTAAAATTTACCTGGCATGCGGAAGGTATCCAAAACCTCCGAAAAAACTTTGCGGGGCAAAAAACTTTTGTAAAAAAAATACTGAAAGTTTTTATTTTTTTAAAATAACATAGAAAGCATTTAAAACGCGTAATTGTTTAGTTTCAGTTTTTTTCGATAAAGGCCAACGCCATTACCTCTTGGCTGAAAACCAGAAGTTTGTCCCTTCTTAAAAGATTTATAAAAAATCTTTTCTTCGAGTCCCCCAAAAACACGAATTTAAAGTTTTCAAGTCTGGGGTATTTTTACTTTTAAATTTGATTTAATTAACAGATGTGTTTTCCCCCCATCTTTTTGACTTGTATTTTTATGCTTAATTCCCAAATTATTTTTGGGCAAAGGCTGTTTTAACCACAAAGGGGTCCTTGCCCAAAATAAACCCCAAACGTAAAAAAAGTATTTTCTCATTTAAAACATGGATTTTCCCCTTGGGAGTGGGAGTGTTGCACATAAACTCTTTTTTCCTTTATGATTCCCTCGGGGATTGGTTTTCTTACCCAATAAACGGGTTTCGCCAAAGACGTTTCCTCCCCAAGCCCATTGTGCGTTTTATTGCCCAAACCCGGCCCGGGCATGAGCTTATCACCTTTGCCCGAAGTGGAGGTTTTTTGCGCAAAAAACAAACAAAACGCTTCCATTCCCCTTTCACACGATAATGATTTTTTATAAACTCCCTTTAGGTCGAGGCGTCCCTTTGAACCCTTCTCTTACAAAACGAACTTTGCGATTCAATGGCACTCAAAGGTACAATTCTTTAATATCATCGGGAAGGCCCCAAAACGTTTAATATCACCTATTTTGTTAGGGTAAAATTGGCTATTTAATGGGTTTTCCCCACAAACCCTTTAGGCGACCGTAAATTTTTAATTATTCTTTTTTGGTGGGTTCTCTTTTTAAAAAATAAATTTTATGGGCCCATTTTTTAAAAATATTTTTACACACCCTTTTTTTTTTTAAAAAATTGTCTCTAAAATAATTACATGTATTTTTTAAATTAAACATTATTAAAAAACCAAACTGTGTCCTAATATGACCAAGTCCCACCCTCTAAAAAGTTCGCCCCAAAATTTTGGGTTTAAAATGACAAATTTATTTCCTTTTTCACAATGCCAGGGGTGAATATCAATGGAAAAGATTTAATTTTTTTTGGGCCCCCATTTTTTTTTTAAAAATTTTAAAAATTTTTTAAAGGGTCTAAAATATTATTTTTTTTGGGAAAAATTTTTCCCTAAAATTTTAAAAATAATAATAATTTAAAAAAATAATAAAAAATAATAAAAAATAATAATAATAAAAAATAAAATAAAATAATAATAAATAATCCCCCCAAAATTTTTGGGGTTTCAAGGGTAGTCAAATTTTGAGATAAGTTGCTGGTTAAAAAACTATTGCCGCTGAAATACAAACATTCCATCTCAAATTTTTACACATTTGATTTTAATAGTGACGTACTACAAGTGACATTGAAGGGAAGTATTGTTTTTATATTTATACCATTATTTTTTATTTTTTTATCGTTGGGCTAGACCTAGGGTGTAAAAAACAAATTTAAAAAAAATTTTAATTTTTTGTTTTATTTTGACAGTTAGTGGTAGGCAAAAATTTTTAGAGGCATTTTTTGGGACTTCAGCAAAGGTAATAAAATCTAAAAAAGTATTTAAAAATTTAGAAATTTTTAACCCCTAAGCAACCCTTAAAATTTTTTTGCAGAAACGAGAAGATTGAAATCTTCTAAAAATTTGTCAAAAAAGAAAAAAATTTATCAAAAAGAAAAGGCAAGGAGGGTTTAGAAAGCGAAAACCTCATCACCGCCCTGAAAAATTTAGAATCATTTTAGAAAAGGGGTTTTTAAATTTTTTTTAAGGCATTGACCTTTTTAAAAAAATAACAAAAAAATAGGGGACTTTGACAAATAGTAGAATAATTTTTTAAACAAAAGGGAAAAAAGGGAAAAAAAAACGGGTGGATGTTTTGTAATGGAAATCATTACAGACCACCAAAGTGGAAAAATGAAGACAGCCCCTCAAAAGGACAGAAGAATTAACATTTGTGGGGATTTCGGAAACTATTAAGGGTTTAAAGTTTTTAGAGACGTTTTAAAAAGGTTTCGAAAAGAGCTTTCCCTAGGGGGTTTTGGGTTTGTGAAAACCATTTTTTGAAGGGAAGTGAACAGAGAATAGCTGACCAAAGAAGAATTTTTAGTTTAAAAAAAAAATGTTACCAGTAAACATATTAAATAGAAATAAAAAGCGGGAAATGAAGAACGAAAATTTCAAGCACATCAAATGATAACCCCCAAACAAAAGCAGAGGACACGAAAAAAGAAGACCACCCTTTATACCAGAGCTACTAGAAATAAAGAAATAAACCGTATTGCCATCCCGCAAGAACTTTCAAAATCACCAAGGGCACACCAGAACTTTCCCCCCAAACCCAAACCCGAACGTTCCCGGGCCTATCAGAAAAGTCCAGACCAAACCCGAACATCCAGATTTACCAAAAAACGTCCAGGCCTACCAGAACTCAAAACCTTTCCCCGAAAAAACCAGGGCCCACCAGAACGTCCAAAACCACTAGAAAAACCAAACCAACCAAGAAAATCAAGTACCCGAACAAAGACGATCAAAAACAAGAGGTAGATATGCAAACGCAAATGAAAATAACCTGACAAAGAAAACAATCTAAAGAACATCCTAGCTTTAGCAAATTTTCAAAAAGCCATGTCAGAGTTTCGCCATACAACCAAACAGAAACCATAAAATACCTAACCCCCAAACAATTTAAAGGGGAAAGAAGGGCAGCGGTACACATAAGGGAAAACACAATTTTACAAATTACCCCCAAGACGAACTATCATTTTTCAACCCTTTTATGCGGCAATTTATTGTGGGCCCCTGTAAACATGGTTAGATTTTGGGGTTAAAGGTTTAAAAACTGGGAACATTTTCAAAAGGAACCCAAAAAAAAGGGGAAGAAAAGTACGAAATGGGAAAAACGGCTAGTTGGGAGAATCTTTACTTTGGGGGGATATCGGTCGACTGGAACAATAAACCCAATGGGGGAAAACGAAACTAAAAAAATGGATAAAAAACTGCCAAAAATTTTTTGAAAGATTCAAGGGTTTAGGGAAAACATGAAAAAACTTAAAAGAATTCATTCACCAAATTTTGGTCCCCTTAAAAACAAAAAGTAAGTGCTTAGCTAAGAGATTAAAAAAATATAAAAAATTTTAGTATTAGAAAAGAAACAAAACCGAATGTTTAAAAGAAAAAGGAAAAAAATTTTAAACCCAAAAACTATTTTAGTACCGAAAAATAATAAAAAGGAAAAGAAACCCAAATAAGACAGAGGGTAGAAGAGTTTTTTTGGGGGCAGGAATATGGGGTAACCCCGGGAGCACCAACCCGGATGCACAATGGAAACCCAAAATGAAATAGTAGGATAGCATTTTTAATGAGATGAATTCGAAGGTTTTTAAAATTTGATGAATTAAAAAATTCCGGGCAAAACAGTGCTACACATAGCTGGAAAGCAACCAGGTAAAAAAATAAAAAAATTTAAAAATTTTTGGGATAAGAAATTTAATACCCAAATCACAAACAAATTAGAAAATTCCCCAACGAGTTTATAAAGGAGTTAAAAAAAATACCCGAATTCTTTTTCTGGGAAAGGGGTAACCTTTTTCAAACCAAAGGACAATGACACGAAAAACCCAAAATAAAAATCGGCCCAAAACATGTCTACCAACTTTTATATAAAATATTGACTTCAGGGATAAAAAAAAATAAAGTATATAAACATTGCGAAGAAACAAAAACATGGCCCAGGGAAAAAAAAAAGGATGCTGGAAGAAATCACAGGGATGTAAAAGAACAACTTATTATTGAAATCTAGTAATGAATCAGGAAAACAATAAGAAAAGGAAAAATTCACGAAACTCATTTTATACAAGAAAGACCCTTTTACCAAAAACCCACACATGGTTTTTTCAGATTTTACAAAAAATATAAAATTTAACCCCAATAATTGTAAAAATTTTTTAAACAGTAATTGGGGAAAATGGAGAACAACACTAAAAATAAATATAAAAACCAGAGATAATTAAGATCCAAAAACAAATTTAAAAAGTTGGGGATTTTCCAAGGTGGGCTCCTTAAGTGCATTAGGGGTTTTTTCGTCATTAAACCCACTGTCACATTAAAGCTTAACGGAAACGACAAAAAAACGGGAAATTTTAAAAATTTAAGGGCAAAAAATGTGGTTTTGTACACAATTTTCCCACCCATTCTAAAATGGGGTGAAACCCAAAGTTTATGCATCAAATTTTGCTCAACTAAAAAGTCTATTTAATACAAAAAATTAGAATTTAGTCAAAAATATCTGCAAAGGGGGTTTGGAGTAGACAAATTAAGAATAAAATATTGAAAAAGGGGAAGGTTACACAAGCAGAAAAAGTTCCACTAGATGATGGAAATAATTTTGGGAAAAATGGAAGATAACGATGTTACAAATATTTAGGATTCGCACAAGCTGCCAGAATTTAACATAAAGTTTTGGAAAACAAAATTGATAGATACAACCAAGAAAACTAAAGTCCCATCCTCAAGACGAAACCCAAACGGGTAAAAAACAGGATCCGCAATAAAAACATATGCTGTAAACCCGTACTGACATATTCATTCGGGAATTTATTAAATGGACCAAACAGACATCCACGCGTTGGAAATATTTAATTTGTACTACACTTACCAAAAACAGAATTTCTAACCTAAATCCCCAAAAGAGAGATTTACACTTCCAAGGGGAAAAAAAAAGGGCGGGGGGCCCAATTGATCTGAAAAACTTTTTATTATAAACAAATGACATTTTTTAAAAAATACTTTTTTACAAAGAGCAAAACCCAATCCCACTTATAGGGCTGTAGTGCTAGCTGACAAATCATTAAACTCCCCCTCAATTAGCAAAAAGAAAATGTCAATCTACAAGGGAAACTCATAACTGCCTTTAAAAGAGTTACGTCTCCAGAAAAGCCCCCACACAAAGAGACTTATGATGAACTACACAAAAGGGCCCCGTAAAATATTTAACTCAAATAGGTTGGGGTTTAAAAACGGGGGAACCCCATTTGGAGAAACAGAAGGTTTTTTGATGGGGATTCAAGAAAAAGAGTGATTGCGACGAAAAAATTAAAAAAATACATAAAACAAGATGCGACAGTAAACGATCAATGTAGAAAATGTGTGGGAAAAGGGGTGAAACCCCAAACCCAAAAAACATTTATATTTCCCGGGGGCAAGTCACTATGTCAACAGATTTTCCTTACAAAATAAACCCAAATAGCTAACCCTTTTTCCCTCAAAAACAGCAATCAAGTACAACCTCTTTTACACACCCCAACCTTACTACAATACAAACCAGAAAAGTACTAGGGTAGGTAAAGATTAAAAAATTTTTTTACCGACCGCACAGTTATAACAGACCAAACGATAAAATCACAACAGACCGGATTTAATAATAATTGACAAGAAGAAAAAAGAAACTAACCCCTTTATCGGGCCCTTGCCCATCCCAAAAGTGCCATTTAAAGTCGGACCACGTGGAAGAAAAAAAAATTTACAAGTATAGTGAAAATTGCAAATTTAGATCAAGAAGATGGGAAAAAGAAAAAGGGAAATACAAAACCCATTTATTATATACCAAACCCGGCCCTATACCCCAAGAAAACTTTCATGAAAACATTAAAACAACTGATCCCTTTAAAACCCCCTGTATACATCGAGACTCAAAAAGGCAGTAAACTCAAAACCATGTAGAATTTTCGTAAATTTATTAAAAAATAAAAAATGTTTCTTCGAAGGGGTTTTCGGGTGACCCGTGACTTTCCCAAAAGGGGGGAAATGATTGCGTTTAAGGGTTTTCCCCCATTAAGGGGGTTTTGGGCAAAAATGGCAGGCCCCGAAAAAATTGCGGTGGGTGGCACGCACGGGGAGAAAAATGGCCTCCCCACTGTTCCCAGCGAAAAAAAACTCTCCCTATAGAAAATTTTAAAAAGCTATTTTAAATTTAAAAAAAAAGCAAATTAAAATGTTTTGGAATTACGCCATTGGGAATTAACCCCTAAGTTACAAAATTAGCCGGGTTTTAAAGTTTGTGGTGAAATTTCTCCAATAAAAAAATTCAAATTTAAAAATTTAATCCTAAAAATAGTTAAAATAATTTAAAATTAAAAATTTTTAAAAATTTTTGAAAATTTTTCCTTTGGGATTTCGGTTTTTTTCATTTTTAAAACCTTGGGTTTTGAAAAAATTTTAAATTTTTTTTTAAATTTTTTCAAATTAGTTTTTATTCTTAAAAGAAAAGCGTTTTAATTAATTTAATTTTAATTAAAAACTATATTTTTGGGGAGTATTTTCCTTAAAATTTTGGGTTTCCAAAAAAATTAACAAAATTTTTGAACTATAAAATGCTATTTTTCAATCCTTTTAGCTAAAGGGCTTGCCACTTAGGTTCCTTCGACTTAATTTTTTTAGTACAAAGGGGTATCAAGCTGGTTCCGTTCCCGCCCCTTCAAAAGGGAGGGGGGGGGGGGAGTTTTTTTTAAACTTTGACCACAAAACCCCCAACCTTCAAAATCGCAGTTGTTTTCGGGTGAGCAAACCCGAATTGCGGGGTTTTAATTTTTGTCCCCCCCCCGGTTACCGGAAAAATAACCTAAAAAAAATTTTTTTAACCAAAACTTTTAATCGGCCTTTTTCTTTGAATAAAAAATCGTTCTATTGGCATGTAACCTAAGGGGTGTAAATTTTTTGGGGATGTTCCCCCTTTTTTGGTGGCTTTAAACCCAAAACCTTGGGAAAAAAGACTTTTTTGCCCCTTTTGGGGCAATTTTTAAATTTGGGTTCTTAGTATTTTTGTTTAAAAAGGGAAACATTACTAAAAATTAAATTTTGGGTTGGTAAAGGGGCCCCCCAAAAAATCCCCCCTGTGGGGAACGGTTTGCGGGGCCCCCGCCCCGGGTTTATGGGGAAAAATCTTAAAAATTAAAAATTTTAACCAACCCTAAAACCTTTCCCCCCTGTCCGGCCTAATTTGTACTATTACTACGGCTTAAACCGACACGGGGGAAAAAAAACGGGTTTTAAAAGGGGAAAAAGGGCTTTTTCTTTCAAAGTGGAAGGTTTTGTGTAGAACGCATTTTTTGTTTTTAATTTTGACCCCAAAAATTTTTCTGTTTTTTCCCAATTTTTAAAACATTTCCCCGGGGAGGCCACATACCATCCCTTAAAATTTAGCCAGGCAAGAAAAAAGTGACGGGTTGTGACGTAGCGTGAGTATAAGGCTGGCTTGCCCCTTAAAAGGGTTTTTTTACCTCACCACGAAAGGTCTTTGGAATGTGGGAAACAACCCTTAAAGCCCCGGGGGAAATTTTTAATGTTTGGTTCTTAAAATTTAAAAAGGGGGTTTTATTTAAGTATTCTGGCCCCATGTTGCAGGGAAACCCGTTTTGAGTGGGAAAAAAGAAAAGTTTTGGACCTAACTTGTAAAAATTTTTGGTTAAAAATTTTTTGAAAATTCTTTTTTTGATTTTTAAGAATAAAGCCGGTGAAAGAACCATAAGGGGGCCCTTTTTGTTTTCTTCTTGGGAATGTTAATTGTTGCCACGGGAGGCCTTTTATAATATAAAAAAAACAAATATTATTGAATAAAAAAAAGGGGGGGGGGAAAAGGGGAGAAAGAAAAAACGGGAAAAAAAAAAGGATTTGACCCTTTTAAAATTAAAAGGTTTTTTTTACCAAACGCAAAATTTAAAATTAAGTAAACCTTTGGGAGTCCATAATTTCGGGTTCTGGTTCCTAAAGAATAAACCCTTTTGTGAAAGGGGGAAAAAGCCATTTAATTTAAAAAGATCGGGCCCACCTTTTTTTTTTAAAAAAAAAAAAATGTTATAAAATTTTCCAAAACCCCCCCGGGGAACCCACAAAAAAAAAATATAAAAAGGGGTTTTTGTTAAATTTTTTTTGTGATGGGTTTTTTAACCCTTTTTTTTTTCCTCCAAAATTTTACCTTTCCATTTACCACTTTTCCCTTGTAAGCAGGACTTTCCGTTAACTTTCCCCCAGGAAAATCATTTTTTGTTCACCTTGAAGTGTGGGCTTAATTCTTAGTTAAACTCCAAGAATTTTGTTGGGTGATGGCAAAATAAATTAGGGGATTCACCCTCCGTAATAAACTTAAAAATCCTGATTTAATTGTATTTGCAAACATTTAAAATAGGATCCCGAATTTGTGTGAGGAAAAACGATGAAAAGGGTTTAAAAAATTCCCAAAATTTAAAAATTTTTTCTCCTTTTTTGGAATAAATCCCTGTTAAAGAAAAAGGGTTGTTTTGGAATTTAATTAAAAAGGGAACAATGTTTAAAAAAGTAAATAAATTTTCGAACTGAAAAACCTAAGCCAAATTCCCTCCAAACCTAACAACTAAAGTTTGACCTTTCTCAAATTTGTCTGTTTTTTAAGGGTTTATAAGTTTCGCACTTTGGAGGTTATTCAAAGGGGCCTTTCAATACCTGGTGAAGGTTGGGAAAAAATAAATTTTTTTGAAAATTTTTTTTTTTTTTTCTTTTGATTTAAAAGGGGGTTTTTTTGGGGTTTTTTTTTAAAATTTTAAAATTACTTTTCTCCTTTTTTAAAAAAATTAAAAATGAAGGGTGCAAACCCGGGTTTAAAATTTTAAAAATTTTTTTAAATGTCCGAAAATGCAAACAACAAAACATGGAAATGGAACATTGGGTTCCATCCCTGACAAATAAATAATTGTTATTTTTTTTTTCAAAGGGGAAAACAAAATTCCCCAGTAACAACTCACACTTTGACTTGTATCAATCCAAAGTGTGCATGTAATTTTTGAAATGGGCTTTTTTGTCAAGTGGGTTCCCTGGGGGCCCCCCATCCGCAAGAAAGCAAAAGTCACACCCCCTAGGCCTAATACTTGGGTTTTTTGCAAACGAGACCCAATAAATGTTGTCGTCCAAAAGGGGAAAAACCTTTTGTTTCTCATGGCAAATTTGGGGGGGCCGGGGAAAAAACGACTTGACCCCCAGTGGGGTGGACGACTAACGGTATAGTTGTCCCCGAAAATAAGTATTGGTTTTCGCAGGGGTTTTTTTCTGGAACCCTCGGGCCAAACTAGGGCCCCCAAAGAGTTTTTTAAAAATATATTTTTAAAACATATATTTTTTTCTATCAATAAAATTTTTATTTGAAAAAAACCAACTTCGGGGCTACCTGTGTAAAAAGAGGGCTTGTTTTCCCCCAAAAGATGATCGCCTTTTTGGGGAAAAATAATAAATCCATTCAGTTGCGCAATTTCCAAAACAACAATTCCAAGGGTTATAATGCCCTTTTTTCGGGATCAATTCCTAAACAAATTTCCCGGGGAGCAATTAACAAAAAAAAGGAAATGGGGAAACAAATTGTGATTTCCACCCCCCAAAATTTAATCAAAATTAAAAAAGGAAAAAGAAAAAAGGGAAAAATTTAAAAAAAAACCAACGTTTTATCAGGATTTTATTTCCCAAAATCCCTTTTTCCCCGGGGTTATTGAACCACAAGAAGGGTGAAATTCTTTTTGGTTTTTCCCCTTTTCCCAAAAAACCCCTCGGAAAATTTTTTTTTAAAAAAAAAAAAGGGGTTTTTTTCCTTTAATTAACAAAGGCCCGGGTTTACCCCCCGGATAGGTTTTCCCCACCCAAATGGAGCCGCCCGAGGGGGGTCTTCCCTTTTTCCCCCGGCTCCACCTAGGGGGGGTTTTTAAAACCCCTTGTAAAATTTTCAAAAAATTGACAAAACTCCAACGGAAGCCCCCTTCGGGACCCGGAAAATTTTCCTGGCAAAACCCAAAAACCCACTCCATTTTTTTTGGGGGGGAATCATCAAGGGGTTTTTTAAAGGGAAAACCAAAGGACCTTGCCCAATTTTGGGGTTTCATGTTCCCCTTTGAAACGTTTTAAACCGGAAATTTTTTTTCCCCTTTGAAAGAAGTTTAAAAAATTTTAGGTTTCACAAAAAACTGCCTAAACAGATTTACCCGTTTGACCCGAATTATTCAAAGGATTTCAATTTCCCCGAAACAAATTTTCCGAAAAGGACTTCTTTTTTAAAAAATGAAAAGGGCCCCAATTTTCACCCTCCCGAATTGTGACATGAATTTTTTCGAGCCAAAATTTTAAATTCCCAGAACAATTTTAGCAATTAATTTTTTGACCAATTTTTGCCCAAATGGGGTTGTCTAAAACAAATTTTAGTCCCCTGTTTAGCCTTTTTGAACTCATTTTTCATGTCCCAGATTCAGGAACTGTCTGAGAATTAGGATTTGTATTTCCAAGAGTCGAATATATGCCTGAAACAAGATTTACATGTCCCAGAATCAGGAACTGTCGGAGAATCAGGATTTGAATGTCTCAGACTAGAAAATATGCCTGATACTTAGGATTTACATGTCCCAATTTCGGATCTGTCTGAAGCTCAGGATTTCCCTGTCTTAGAACTCGATGTATGCCCAAGAACTCAAGATATTCTACACACATTCTTGTGCTTTCTTTTGTTGTTAAACCAAATGCAACTCGATATAGAAATTGTTTTTTTCCTAAGCCCAGTTTTAAATTTAAATCGACGACGCAATGCAAATATAATTGCTTTGATTGTACACTGGGAAAAAACGCAAAAGTCCCGCCGCGTTGAGGGATGAGCGTTTTTGTAAGTTTTTTATTTGCGTGGGACCACTTTTTCTTTGAAAGTGTTTTTGTGAATGCATTGTGGTGATTGTTGTGATTTTCAAATTTTTACTTTTTAAAGGGTTTTTTAAAAACCTCAAAAAAACTCATATCAAAACCTTTATTCTATAAATTCGGGGCTCACTTTTCAATTTTTTCATTCTAAAAGGTACTACATCCCCAAAACCCTTTTAATGTTAAGTGAAATATAATTTTGTAGCCCCACCCTTTGGTCAGAATCCCCAAAATGTCCAAAAATATCGCTTTAAAAATCGAAAAAAATCGTAAAAGAACGTTATTTTATGGGTTCTGGTTACCTTTTTAAATTTTTTTTTTCCAAAAGGGTACTTCATCACCAAAAACCTTAATGCCCCTGTAAAATATGAACTTTGTACCCCCCCCCGTTTGTCAAAATCGGCCAAAATGTCACGAAAATATCGCACAAAAAAATAAAAAAATCGTAAAGTGCGATATTCTGAAAATATTTCTCCGATTAAACCCCAAAAACGTGGCACTCAAGTTCAGAGATTTCGAAGGTCCTGTCAATTTCATCAAGATCGCTTATCGTTTGCCCGGAATCGGCGAACAAACAGAAAAAAAAAACAAAAAAACAAAAAAAACAAAAAAAAAAAACACACAAAAAAACTTTGGGCTAAATTTTTTGGGGGGTCATGAAAATTGAAGTTTTCCTTCGCTCGCTACCTCGCTACCTCATCCAAATAAATTGGGTGACTTAGCCCCTGTTAAAAAGTTTAAAAACAGTTGAAGATGTTTATTGAGCTTTTTTTAATTCAAAAAAAAGTAACAAACTAGGAAAACATAATAAATCAATTAATTTTTAATTTGACTTTTTTATTATTTTTTTACGTATAATTTTAAAAAATATTTACATTTTATTTGTCTCTTCCCTATGAAATCCCCTATAACACAGACAACGTATGTTTTAATTTTTATTGAAAAATTAACATAATGCAAAAATTAATGCATTATTTTATGTCGAGAAAAGTCATGCATTTTGAATACAGTTTCCACGCACGTTTATATTCTTTACTTATAAAACCTAAATTACTAGCATTTGAAAATGTTCATGCGCATATACTTCAAGCGATTTAAAATTATTGCCCTCTTTTAAGTAGAGTTTTTTATACCGTAATATTGCTTTTGCCAAAGAAGTTAATTAATACTTGTATGAAATTTTTTAAAATAAATTAATTCTTTCGTTTTTTTTTTTTTACATGAATACTTTTTTTGTAAACATATACAC
This sequence comes from Sweltsa coloradensis, assembly GCA_024449915.1. Taxonomy (NCBI): domain Eukaryota; kingdom Metazoa; phylum Arthropoda; class Insecta; order Plecoptera; family Chloroperlidae; genus Sweltsa; species Sweltsa coloradensis. Next base: position 29,894 of record JAMZAV010006428.1, read on the forward strand.
TTTTTTGATTCATTGGGTGAATGTTTGGGTTTTACGCGAAACGTCTTTTTTTAATAAAAATTCGCATTTCGGAAGATAAAAATGAGGATGATTTGACAATAAAAAATCCCGCCTTTAGGGGGATTCAGTCATGTACTTTTCGGGCACACCCCTCGACCATAAATAGGGTTTAGGGTTTTGTTATTGATTTATAGATTGGAGTAACCTTTTGCCCGGGTAAAACGAACAAACAAACCAAACAAATAAAATAAAAACATCTAGTTTTTTTTCTCGATGATTTGAGAATTTTCCCAACTTAAATCTCTTTTTGGTTTTGTTCCTTATGCGAAATCTTTATAAATAAAAAGAGTTTTGTTCAACAAGATTTTCGTCAAAACATCAAAAACCCGGGCATTTTAAGACATTGTGTGGAATGTTAGGTGATCTTCCTGCCATGTTTCCAGCTTACCGCTCCCCAACTTCTCCCTCCCGTTCTCCTATTTTGCATGCCTTGTAAAACCACAAGAATGGGTCCGCCATGTTCCCTTACATAAGAGTTGCCTGATTTCGTCTACATTCTGTCTGCGAGGTGATAGTTGCATCCCCTTCGATCACATTTTCCACGAGTTAATCTTTATAGCTGAAGGTAACCACCCGATTTACTCACAAGTAGCATGTTTTTAGTAAATTAAAAAACTTGATCTTGATTGTATACTTGTATGCTGTTTGCCGTTTTTAGTTTCATGTACAGCATTTGAATTCCAAGGTATTGCTTTTAAATTTTTTAAATCAAACAAAACGTTAAAACAGTCACATTTTTTTTTGAAAAATGCGATACAAAATGCACGGACGACGGATAACCCAAATGTAAATTTTGTAAATCTTTTGCTGCCCTGCAATTTTATTTTTTTAAAAAGAGAAACAAAAATCCTTCCTATTCCCCCAAAGGCGGGATGACGTAACAAACAAATCTAAACACTACGATTAATTGAGTTAATATTCATATATTTTTCCGTTTCTCCTGTTAATACATCGCATTACTAGGTGTGGGAGTCTTGTTTTTAATCGCCGCAAAGCTAAACCCCAAAAGGGAGACGCTTTACATGCCCAGCTCACAGCGCAAACCCCCCTCTAACGCCACGTCTCTAAACACAAGCCATTCACTGTTATTTACCTTGTTTTATTTTCTGACGCCTTCGAGAATTTCGTTTGTGGCCTTCATTCGCCTTGAAAAGGGGCTACCCCCATTGAATACGTGTTTCCCGGGCAGCATACACTTACGCTGTGGGCCAAATGCTTTGGCTGGATTTGAAACTGGTGTTACAAAATTGAACTCTGAAATGGGGTTTCCCCCACAGTGCTCCTGGCTAATTCTTTTCAGGGAATCCAATTACTCCCAGCTTTTCCCCATCTGTCCGGAAAAATACTTTTTCGAGTTGAAATGCCGTGTCTATTTTACTTTTTAAAAATACGTTTATATTTTTTCGTTACAACTTTACACACTATTGCTCACCTCAAAGGAACTCAGAAACTAAAAAAATCATCTATATGGCTTTTGTCTCAATCACCATCAACATTTTAAAATTTTTTAAAATTAACATTAATTTTATTTGACATTTGTTTGTTATGCTCTCGCGACCCGTTCGTGTTAATTTATGATCGGACTTTTTTTGTCTCGACTTTACTCTTAAAACATCTTCACACTATACGCTTCATATTTCTAAAATGGATGAATTTAGCCTATCAATTTGCCCTCTGGGACCTAACGGGGGGTAAGTTTCCCCAAAAAATAATTTTGAAAGTTTTAAGTTACTTCTGTTAAAAAAGGCTAAACGTTTCTAAAAAGGAACCCTGGTTCTTTTCACTTTCCCTTTTAAAAAAATAGTATTGATTTAAAATAATATGTCACTTTAGTTGATTTAAATTATTTTATTTTGGGAAAAGTGATAAAAAAAGTGTAATTTAAAAATACCCGGGTAGGGCCTTTTGGAATTCGAGGGGATGACGAGGGCAAAATTTGACTTATAAAAAAACTTTTATTCTTTTCCAAAATTCCCACAAAATAGAAACTTTCCACGCTACAAGCTCCTGATGCAAAAAAAGTAACGCGTTCCCATTAAATTTCTGAAAAGGAACGCGTTCCTCCTCAGACTATCCAAACTCTGCCCTCCGCTTTCTGCTCCTGCGCTTATAAAAAAATGCTGTCGAAAACTTTAGTTAGCAAATCGGAGATGCTTTTTACGCTAGTGCTGTTGTTGATTGGTGCTATATGATTTTCACTTTTTGTTTTAAAAAAAAATATATGCTATGTAATATTGTATCTAAAAACTCGATTTATTATTTTCAAAGTAATAATTTTTAAATAATTGTGTATTTTTTCATGTCCATTGCTTTTATTTCTACAACTTCACATACCGAACCTTGGGTCGACGCAAAGGGGCCCCAAATCTATTTTCCCGGCTCTAAGTCTAAAGCACACTCACGCATAGCAAAACGCTGAAACGACCAAACCATCGCTGCTCCAAACCAAGCACACCAGATTTTTGAAACTTAAAATTTTTGACTGTGACGATTTTTTTCGCGTTTCGTTTTATTACTTTTGGTTGGCTTTGACCCGGGAAACGTGGGGCGATCTTTCCGGGCAAGAACGTGATCCCGCCTGCTTCACACACCCTCCTCCTGCGCTGTTTGATCGATCGCTTTGGGGATCCAAACATCGTTACAACCCCCATTGTCAGTCTGCCTTCCTTGCGGTCTCCTCCTTCCTAAGCCGTTCCGTTCCGTTTCAAAATTTAAAAGTAATAAATGTTTTTTTTAATTTTTAAAAATTCTCACCTTCGCAGGGTGAAGGCCTTGTCGTTACCTTTTTGTACATATCCCTGGCAATCATGGACAGTAATGGCGCGTTCTGGGCATGATTCTATCTATATGGCATTACTTTTGAACTTATTTTAATATTTAAAAGTGTAGATGCATGCCACATACTTACTTATTTTAAAGGAAAGGGCTAGTAAAATCCTCAACTTGCCCCTTCTTTGGGATTCTTGCCCTAACATTTCATTTTTCATCAATCCTAAAAACCGGTGACTTCTCCATTTTTCCGGTCGACCGTATAGGGCCCCTACTATGGGGTTTTTTCTTCGAAGGGAATAAGCTACATGCTTTTTAGGGATTTACCTATTTTCTCTCCCCCTTTTTCATAAAATTTTTGTTTTACAAAATTTTTCAAAAAATTTTTAAAAAATTAACAAATTACATTTTTGGTAAAATTAAAATAAACAAGAGAAAATAAAAAAAGCCCCCTTCTTTTCCCTTGATTTGTCGCTTGGCTGCGCCCACTGCCCCTCGTCGCGAGGGGTGAGAGGTATCAGTGCAGCGTCTGTCGATGCCCCGATACGGAGGGGTGTGCTTTGATGGGTCTCGACGGTGGGCGATATCGCGACACCTGGAAAATTTCATTCTCCAACAAGGCGGGGAAGATACCCAAAACCGTTTTTCATTCTTGCCAACCTGCAAATTACCCTGAGATCGGACATTTCAAGGGAAAAACTGACATGAAGGGGCGTGGACATGAACGGTGGCCTGTTTGGTTTTTGGGCTTATCTCGCAGACACAGGTAGTGTTTTAAAATTCCCAAAAGCTTCGTCCGGCTGATAAAAAAAACTGCCTTTGCATGGCCTATGTTTCAGATTGTGATTTTGAAATATTTATCACATAAGCTTTTTTCATGATTATTTCAATTTTAATTCATTTTTTCCTTTGTAAATTATAGTTGTTGTTTTTTCAACCAACAAGTGGTGCACCCGTGAGGTGACGGTGTACGTTTTATTTTTAAAGTTCGACCCCGTCCTACAATAACTCGTTAATATAAATGAAAGATTTGTAATGTTGGTCAAAAGAAACCTTTGGTCCAAAAGTTAATTAAAACATTGACAATAAATTTTCCCTAAAATAGCGATTACCCCCAAATTTTTACTTAAAAACCGAGATATTTTCTTGTCCAAAAAACCCCCCTTATCTTCTTGCCCCTCCTTCTCAATAAAAGCAAATTTTTTTTTTTTGGGTTTAAAGGGGGAAATTATTCAAACAATGTAAATTGATTAATATTTATTGGGGGAAAAACGAATCTGTACTTGTACCCATAACACACTCTGAATTATCTCAGTAAGTTGCATTTCTGATCCAATTTTAATCAGTAAAAATTTTAGCTGTATAAAAATTCCTAAGCGTCCCCAAAGAATTTTCACAGGGATATTGATTCATCGACGATACATGAGTTAAAACAAGTGTGCTGTTAAAGAAGCGGGAATTTTTTTCACCATTGAAAAAAAAGCAGTTTGGTAAGCGTTGTTTCCAGTTTAGTATCTTCAACATATTGCACAAAAACACTTACTCGGGTTGCGACAAACTGCATTGCGCTCTTATTTCAAACAACATGTTGAACAATGATGATGACGATATTTTATTTTAACTCGCACACAAAACGGGGATGATTTCACATGAAAGACAAACCACATACATAAGCCCAATTTTTGACCCCGATTCAACCTTCAATGTTTAAAAACTTGCTATGGTTATAAATTTTTTTACTTTTTTAGTCGTTTTTTACCTTTGCTTTTTAACGCATTTTTTCAATTAACCACAACCAATTTCGACTTTGGAAAAGAAAAACCAAAACCGAACTTTATTACACTTTATGTGGGGGTAGGCATAATTTTTCCCCTTTTCCCCTTTTTTTCCATTTTTATAGGTTTTTCTATGATTTTAATAATTTGTTATCTTTTTTTTATATTTATTGTGATAGGGTTGGCATCACCAAGTGTTTTGGACTCTGCTCTTTTCGCCATCATCATGATAATTTAATCATAATGTGTTGCGGAACAATAAAAATAAAAACAAAATAAATTATTAAATTTAGAATTAAAATCCACAAGTTGGCCCCCCAAAAAAAAAGGGCCCGTTTTTTTTAAAAAAGAATTTCCCGGGGGGGGGGGGGGGGGGGGGGGGGGGGGGGGGGGGGGGGGGGGGGGGGGGGGGGGGGGGGGGGGGGGGGGGGGGGGGGGGGGGGGGGGGGGGGGGGGGGGGGGGGGGGGGGGGGGGGGGGGGGGGGGGGGGGGGGGGGGGGGGGGGGGGGGAAAAAAAAAAAAAAAAAAAAAAAAAAAAAAAAAAAAAAAAAAAAAAAAAAAAAAAAAAAAAAAAAAAAAAAAAAAAAAAAAAAAAAAAAAAAAAAATAATTTTTAAAAACCCCCTTTTTAAATTTTGAATTTTAAAAACAAAAATTTAATAAAAGGAAAGGGGGAAAACTTCCCCCCCTCGAAAATCTTTTCCGGGAAAAAAAAAAGGGCTTGGAAAAAGGGGTTTTTTGGTACCAAAAAAAAAGAGGGGTTTCCCCCTTAAAAAGTTTTTCTTTTTTTCCTGGTTCTTTTTTTCCTTTAATGTTCCCTTTTTTTTCAGTAAATTTTTTTTTTTGTGTGTTTGTTTTTTTTAAAGTTTTTAATTCGAAGTCTGTGCATCATGCTAAAATTTTCGACAGAATGAGCGGGCAAGCTTTTTTGGAAATTGCCCATGTAGTTCCTGTAGTATATTTATAAAATCATTATAAATTTTGATAATTTTATAAGGATATTTTTTAAAAGGGGTAGGTTTGAACGTTAGAGGTAAAAACCAAAACCTTTCCCCAATATGAAAAGGAGAGAATGATAATGAAGCAAAAAAATTTTAAAAGTCTTTTTTTTAAAAATTTTAAGAAAAATTAGTACATCCGAATTTATAAATAAAAAATAAATTCTTTTTACTTTCTGCACCCAAAAACCGTATTTTTCCCTACCCCCCAAATGAATTTTTATTACGTATATTAAAATCTACTATTCCGCAGTTTGTAGAATTTTCATTTTGTTTTCCTATACACTGTATCATTGATATTAAACCCCTATAGTGGGCGCACTGTATTTTTTAATTTTTGTTTAGCATAATTTATAGTTTTAAACAAATTTTTTTAACAAAATTTTTGGTCATAAAGGGAAAATATGTTTAAAATTAGATAGATCTGTCAAAATTTCTTTATTGCTATAAATTTATTTTATAACATATGCGCAATAATAAAATTGGGCCCTTTTTAAAAAAATTTCCCCTAAAAAAAAATTTAAAATAGATTTTTAAAAAAAAAGTTGAATACACGTGATAAATTTTTCGTGATTTTTCCCGCCCGCAAAAACCCTATAGCCTGCGGATGAATTTTTTAAAGGGCCCTCTGGGGAAAGTGAACCGTACGTGTTTGAGTGTCCAGCATTTCACTTGAGTGTGTGTACACATGCAAATTGAATGTAAAACCTTTCACCCAAACGCGAGCATTTTTTATGACAAAACCCGGGGGCGCCCCAACACTTGCCCTAGCCGGGGAACAAGGGTATAAAGTCATGCAAATCCCAAAGGGTTCAAGGGCGTTTCCTTATTATTCAATTTAAAGTGTTTTTTTTTTTGAAATTTAATTAAAATAATTTTAAAAAACAGCTTCAAAAACAAATTTTAATGACCATTATTTTTGCGCCAACATCCCGTAAAAAATTTTTTCTTCCCCGGGGGGAAAGCGGGGCTTGATAATTATATAGTTTTCCCTTTATCTCTTGCATGTGGAAAAAAACGGAAAGGGGGCCCGAACTTGAAAACTAAAAACGCCCCTTTTCCTTAGGGGTTTCCCAACTTTAAAGTGTTTCTTCCTTGGGTGGGCAGTCTTTTTGTTGTTTTCAAACGAATACAGGAAATGCCCTGAAGGCCCAAGGATACCCTTCCCCTTGGGCTACAAAACCATGGAGATCTAAAATAGATTAAAAAAATTAATTTTAAATTGTACCTTTTAAAAAGAAAAATCGGAAGGTTATTTTTTTTAAAAAGGGACCCTGCGTTTCTTTGAAACTCCCACGACCCGAATATCAACTAAAATTGGGCCCCTGCCCCGGGTTTAAAGATTTTTCCCCGCGAAACGCGTTTGCCACTTCGCATCCACCACCGGGTTTTTTGGTTTTGGGTTTTGTTTTTGCCTCTCGACCAATTTTCCAGATCTCGACCCTTTTTCTTTTTTAAAACCCCCAACCCTCCCTTTTTTTTCTGTTAATTGGGGGGTTTTTTAGATGCTCAAACGCTTTTTTTCCTTTGGGGGAGGGATTTGGATTCTTTCGTAAGTTGTAAATTATGGACCCTTTTATTAAATTTATTTAAATTTAAATTTGATAAATTTTTTAAAATTAAAACACAAATTTTTAATCTTTTAAATAACAGTCCCCATACTTCTCTAAATGCAGGAAAAATTTTTTGGGAATGTTTTTAAAAGCTTGTTTCCAAAAAAAAATATATCCTTTGCTTTTAAATTTTAAATGTTTTTTTTTTTCCCCTACATATTAATAAATTAAAAGGGGTTTAAAAACAAAGAAGTTTTTAGCATAGTTTTTTGAGAATGGGCGTAGTATTAAAATTTAAACCTACTTACAAAAATCAAACCAGAACAATTCATTCATCAGTGTTTGTATGTTTCATATTACAAAATCAAACCGGGGGTTTTCATTCATCAGTGTTTGTATGTTTTCATTTTGGGGATCTGGGTAAATACGTATTCCTAAAGCTAAATTTCTTAAAGTATTTTTTCCTTTGACATTTTTGCGTATGGGATATCAATCAAAAAATTTTATTGTATACACGCGTACGGGCCCTTCTTTTATAGTTTTCGAATGTTAAAACATATCGGGATTAAATTTGCTATGAGGGGCAAAAATTTTGTTTTAACCATAAAAAAAAATCAGAATCTTAAAAAATTTCAACATCAAGTTCTTTTTTTCTTGTCGCTGGGGCCCGCCTTCTTTTTCTGCTACCATGAAAAACCCAGTTTTAAGTTTCGGATTTTGGTGTTTGTAGTTTTACCTCCCCAAAAATTTGGTTTTACGACCAAAAACCCGGGGCCCTTTTTAAAGTGTTTTAAAAGAAAACATCGCCCCTAGCGTTTTGGGGTGTGTTTTTTGAAATAAAAACCGTACCCCAAATCATGTCAAAATCTCCAGCTACCACCGAGGCTACCGTCGTGTCGTGGTCACGGGCCCTATACTCTTGGCACCGGACCCAGTGTGGGAGAAACACCGAGATCCGAGTGTGTGTGTTACCGCCCCGTGTACCGGGGGTTAACCGCGGATAACCCCCCTTTTGGGGCCCTTCTCGGATTTTGGACCCCTGACCGCTCCAGAGGAGGTTTGGCCCTTCGGGGGAAACAACTCTTTAAAGCCTTTAATTACATCGGGCTTAAAAAACATTTTAATAAATTTTGTCAACGTTTTTTTTGGGGCCAAATTTTTATGGATGACCCTTTGTTTTGGGAAAATCCAATACCTTTTTTCTGGAAACAAGAATGGTACCCGGATTAAAGGTTTGTGTTTAGGGGAAAATTTTTAAAAAGGTCCCTTCGTTACCCTTTTGGGCGTGTTTCGCTCGCCCACTCGTTTTTTGGGTTATCTTTTTTTAAAACCATGTCCCCACCCCCAAAATTTGGAAAATTTCCTTTTGCCATACAGAGCCATTTTGGACTATCGCGACTGCGATCCTTTAAACCACGATCCGTGTTTTTAAGCTCATTATTAGGATTTGTTTCTGTCCCTCTGCACTCTTTTTTTTTAACGTTAATTGTGGGGCCCGGTTTAAACCCACCGGGGGAGGGCCCTGAAACGGAAACCTTTTGTCGTTAACTTTTTTTTTTTTATTGCTTCTTTTTTTGGGGATTATTGAAAAACAATTATCACTCCCTTTTACTTTTGGATTTTTGGTAGGCATTCAAAAAAAATCCCATACCCGCGAAAAACAATACAGTATGCGTGTGGTATTTATCTTAGCCATTGTTGAAAGTTTATAGTTTTCCCTTTGTTGGCGCCGTTTTTCATTTTGTAGCCCAAAAAAGTATCAACGACGTGCCAAAAAACTCATCTATTTCTTTTTTTAAAAAAGTCGTAAATCCGCTTTGGGAAAATTTTTTCCCCGTCTTTGGCCCTGTGCGGGCGGGGTTTGCAAAAAAAAAAGGGAATTTCCGGTTTTTTCCAATGGGCAAATATGGATTCTTGGGTTTTAGAGGGAAGGTTTCCAATTTTTAAAATTTTAAAGAAGGGCCTTGATTGGAGTTAAAAACCCCATTTTTGCGTAACCCGGAACGGTAAAAAAATTGCCACAATTTGGTAAACCAGCGGGCTGGGGCCTCGACCGGGGTTTTATTTTTGTAGGGGCCGGGCGGCCCTGACTTCGGCGCCCCAAACATGGGGTTTTGTATGTTGCCCAGTTCTGTTCGGGGGTACACTCGGGGGCCTTTTTTGGTTTTGATCCCAAGTAGGATTCATGGGGTTAAAATTGTGCTTTTAAATTGAGACTTCTCGCCCCCGGGCGGTAAACTCGTTTAAATTCAATTGATTTTGCACGAAAGCAACATACATTGCACCCCACCGATTTTTCCGAGGGATTTTATTTTGTTGGATTTCGTTATTTGTGTTGTGATCTGGTCGAGCGTCCAACACTGAAAGGATGGGGGGTTCCCTTTATTTGGGGGCACCATAAAAGCAGTGAGGACGGGTTTGGGGGGCAAAATTATACTTAAAGACAATTTAAAATTAAAAAATTGAAAATTTTACATTTTTTAAGTATTCCTTTCATTTCCAACAAGGACGTAATGCCCAAGGCTTCAGTGTAAATATTTTTGGGCAGGTGTATAGGGAAATTACTTTTTCCCTTTCCCATTTTACTAAAAAATAACAAACATAACATGGATGCTTGTGTTATGCTATATCATAGTAGTATAAGGGAAGGGGTAGGATTTGGATTTTTTTAAAAAAGGGGGAAAGGGGGTTTTTAAACTGCAGTGGGCCTAAATTCTACCCGAACAAAAAAAAAAAACGGGGTTTCCGTCTTCACTTGAGTCTTTTCCAAGAATTTCCTCCACCAAATTTAAATTTGGTTTCACAGTTGACAAGGAAAAGGGGAGGCTTCGTTTTCCCTTGTTTGGGTTTTCGGAGAAGGGCGCTTCCCTCCCGGATCATATCTTAACTTGCTCCAAGAAAGAAGTTACTTTATCTACATTTTCAAAAAAATTTTTTGTAAAAAAAATAAAAGAAAAAAGAGGGGGGGCAGAATTCTGGGCCCCGGGGTGGTGGGGCGGGTTTTCCGCCACCGGGGCCGGGGTTAAAAACCGGGGAAAACTTGGGGGGCGAATCAACAAAGCGGGGGATCTTTTGAAAATTTTTGGGGTCACCCCCCCCAATCTATCTATCCCCTTTGCCCCACCCGTCTCGAAGAATATTTTTTTTTTGTTTTAATTTTTATCCTTAACCCCCCTCTTATCCAAAATAAATAAAATTTTATATATGGTATAGGGTTTGGGGTTAATTGGGAAAAATCATTCCCTTTTTCGATATCCCCACAAAAAATTTCATATCTAGCTTAAAAAATTTTTTTGGGTTTTTTTATTGTTATTTAAGGGTTTTTTATTATTTTTTATAAAATATATATTCTTTTTTGGGGAACAAAAATTGCAGATAAAAATGAAAAGGAAAAAAGATTTTTAAAGTTCTGACAATCGCGTTTAAACCCCGGCAAACCCCGCCCCCCAAAAAAAAGTTTTTAGTTGAGCGAAAGGGAATAGACTACAGGGCACTTCTCGTGATTACGCCCCCCGAACCTTAAATTTTTTGATATAATTCTAATTTTTTTAGTTTTTTTCGTCATTCTTCCCCCATAAAATTCCCTTGCCCAAGATTCATTTCCCCCCGATTTAAGTTTGTTAAAGATTTTTTTAAATTTTAATTTTTTGTTGAATTTTCCCTTTTAATTTCGGTTTTTGGAGTCCCAAAAATAAACGATATCCTTTCCCAGCCCACATCTAAATTTAAAATGCCCATTTGGGAAAAAAACCCCAAAGAAATTTTAAAACTTTAGTTTGTTTTTTGGGGGGAAAAGTTTTAAATTGGGCAGTTTTTTTCCCTTTTTACCCTTAAAGGCGAAACCCAAAAAAAATTTTGTAATTTGGTTTTTTTTTTGTTGCAAAAATTGAAGGTTTCTTAATTTTTAAAAAATCTCTTTTTTTCAAACCCCTTTTTTGGGGTTAAATTGGTTTTATAACCCAAAAAAATGTAATGTATTGTTTTTCATACTTCAATAAGTAAATTTTTTGGGAACCAAATTTTAAAAAACCACACACCTCGTCCCTGTTTTTTGCGAATCAGGGGGGGTGCCCACTTTGTACGATGGGATGGGAACCATGCATCATACGATATCAATCACTGCACGGGGTTTAACTCAAAAAGTTTTTAAACCGAGCGTAAAACCCCCCTTTTGGGGTCCAAGGCGTGTCCCGTTTTTTGTGAACGAGTAGAGTTAGCTACCCCAAAGGGCAAAGGCTGTCCCCTTTTTACGTCCTTGGGTCCGATTGGTGGGAAAAAAAAAAACCCATCAAAAATTTCCAATTTTCTGATTCAAACGGTGCCCTCCCTCACACAGCCCTAATATACATAGTACGTAATACAAAGGGGTTTTCGCATCGTGCCAGGCCGCCTTCCCCATTTTTAGTGTTGTCAAACCCTTTAAAGTTTCCCCCCAAAAATTTCCAAAACTTTCATTTTTTTAAACCCCTCCCATCGTTTTGGCTAATGGTGTACCCGGCTTTTGGGTGGGGGCCAATAACCCGAGCGGGGTAAATTATTACCAACTATTTTGAATTTTCATCAGCGGTATAACGAATTTATGCGGAGAGTGGGAGTACAGGGTGTCTAGGACTCGAGACTTGCAGCGCGAGTTTTGGGCCCCCGGGGGGAACATACCTTCGATATTTCCTAATCGTGTTTACCCATAAAAAAAAGCGGCGGTCATCGCGGTTTTGTGGCGCATGATCGCGTTTTTTATGGAAAATCCCCTTTTCCAAATGGTGCGTGCTGAAAATCCCTGTCCTGGCCCTGGGGGAGGGAAAGCCCGAGTCCCGGGGGAGGAGGAGGAGGGGTGCATCACTCCCAATTATCTCCCGTCGGCCATGACGGCCTCTCAACGCCCCTTTGGGGGAACCCCTTGGGTTTTTTTGTTGTGAATTTTTATTTTCTTTTTTCCCAAAAACCCTTTTTTTTTTCTTCTGAATCATAAACTCGTCCCGTGTAATGGTACCTTAAGCAGTTTTTATTACCCCTCTTTATTAGACTCTGTTTTTACGTTAGAGTTTTTTTTTTTTCTGTGCTGACGAGGGCAAAGCCCCTTTTTTTTTATTAGAAAGCATGGGTTGCCCGCGTGCCCTTCACCCCCCTCGAGTATAGAAAACCCATGGTTTAACATTAATTTTTCAACCATTAGGTCGCCGAAAAAAATGCAAGAAAAAAATTTGAAACTCGTAATAATTTCAAAAAACCTTTTTTCTGGAAAGATTTTTTATCCCCCTTTGACCTCCGTGGGGCCCCCATGGGGCCCCGCACTGAGCAGACACAAAACCTTGACCCCTGCTCCGGGCGCCCCCTGGGAAGGGTTTTAAAAGGCTATCGCACAGAAAAGATCCCTCTTAAGAGGCCTTGTCGGACACACCCTTTCCGATTTTCACAGAACCCTCTTTTTATTTTTAAAGGGGCTGGTGGGGTTTGAGAAAAAAACGCGCTCGGGGTCCCCCTCATCCATCACGAGGTCCCCTTCTTCTCTTCAGCGAACAGGTTTTCATTCCCCTCAGTTTTGTTTGGCCGCCCTTTTACGGGGGGGCCCGGGTTTGGGACACCATGATATATTGGTCATTATATATTGACTAGGGAACTCAAAAAAGTTTTAGTTTATTTCACAAAAAAAACCCCGGTTTTTTCTTCATTTTCCCGAAAGGCCCCCTTTGATGAACACAAGTCTTTTGTTGAGTGTGGGTTTTTTCAGGGGTAAATATTAAATGGTGGGGGGTCGGGGGGGGGAGATAAAATGTGAAACTTTGGAAAAGCATACACGGCATCAGTCTCTGATGTTAAATTTTGGGGTTTAACCCGCCCATGGTTTTTGCAACGTAAAAGCTAGCAGGACCCTGTGTGGATGCTGTAAAGATGGAAACATCACATGGCCATGTACTTTTAAATAATTTAAAATTGGGAAAGGGGAACAAACAATTACAACCCAATTTCTTTCGTCTACGGGTTTGTAAAAAGCCAAACTCCAGATTTTCCCATGAAAAACACAATTTTAAGCAGGTGAAAAACCCCAAAAAGGGGAAAATTTTTGTTGTAAATTTCTGATAGATGACAGTTTTGCATGGAATAGATTAACTATTAATAGAACGAGGAAAAACTGTAATCCCCCCCCTCCCCATTTAACCCCCTTTAAATTTCTAGTAATAATGAAAACCCTTTTTAAAATTAAATAGTGATTGATTGGGGTCATGCTTTTTATACATCTAAATCAGTGGTTTTTCCTGATGGTTCCCCGCCCCCTTTCCCCCGTTTCTTTACTTTATGATGATAGGCACTCTGGGGCCACTGATCTGCCTGAATATTCGATGCGGGTTTTTTATTTTTCTTCTTTTGGAAAAAATTATAATGTATTGCTTTAAAAAAAAAATTAAAACCCTAAACTAAAAATGATGGTTTATTCTTTTACATAATTTTTAAAAAAGGTTTTCCAAAATGTGTTTGTTTTTCCCCGGGCGGATACAGTTTTTTTTAGCGAAACGTTTACAAAAAAAAACAAATTCGCATATTCCCCCATCTCAGACAAACAGTAAAACCCCCGCCCAAAAACCGTTGAAACTCATCATTCTTTACTACGGGGTCCCCAAAACCAAAAAACATCTTGAATAAAAACAAGAAAAAAATCATTTGATCATTTTGGGTTTTTTTGGGGGAAACTATGGATGTCGCATTTTCCTTTATGAGGGGTTCCGTCCCTCCCAGGGGGAACTTCCCCAAAACGGCTTTTCCCTCGTTTTTTAAAAAATTTTCTTTGATCATGCCACCGCTTCAAAACGCGCTTTAAATCTTCAATCAATTAAATTTGCCCACTTTAAATTTAAAAATCTTCTATGTCCTATTAAGTCAAAACCCTTTAAAAGTTTTATGCCCGCTGGTCACAACTAAACACTGATATGGCGTAATTTTCTTCATGGGGGGTTTTTTTGATACAACCAAAACCTCAAAACAAAAATCTAAAGCTTTTTTTTATGTTTTCAATTTTTATCAACTGATTTGGGACTGGGGTTACCCAAACTCTTTTATTACAGGTAGAGTAATAAAATGTGGTCGTTTTTTTTGAAACGGGGCCAAAGAATAAAACAATAATTCCTTCCCGGCTGGGGAAGTTGGGCCCCAAAAAGGGCTAGGAACAAAAAACATTTTTAGATTGACATTTAGTTTATTTGCCAAAAATTTATTGATTTCTTTTAAATGTACGTATAGGTCGGGTTGTGTGAAGATAAGAAGATAACATTTCCATGACTTTTAATTCTAGGAATCAGTCTTAGCAAATACCTTTTCACAGAGAAAAAACACCATGAAATAACTTCAGCATGATTGGCTGACTGTGTCACAAATAAGATGCGAGCTATCACTGGCTTCTGTCCATGTTGCTTAATAACTTGTAATAAAAGGGTATCAGAAGAAATGTAGATTTATTTTAATAATATATACTCTGTTAAATTGATACAAGCTACATGGTCACAAAATGATAATACTTTTTTATACTTTAAAAAAATTATTGTTAAAATGAGTTTCAAAACTCTCTACATAATAGATTTACTATAAAATAATATTTATTTATATGTTTTTTTATAAAAAGTGGACTGAAAAGTGAAATCTACGTTAATGAGCGTAGATGTGTACTGAGAAAGCGAAGCTCTCCCATAAGCATTATTGTATGTATCATTTTGTATGCATTGTCATTGTCCGTCCGTCTGTGCGTGGTCACGTCTCACTTTCCCCACGTCTCAAGACATAAACCGAACATGACCTCCGATTGGCATGCTTGATGGTGCACAATGTATTTCGTGACTCTAAAATGACTCCGGGGACGAGAGGGAAATTTCAGCTCACTTTTCATGTAAATACCCGGCACCTCCACCAAAAACGAATTTAAATTTCGGTTTTGTTTTTTTTGGCTACGATTTGTTGCCTAAGTAGCTTTGCTCCCTGTTTTGAATACTTCCGTGCTCGCGCTTTTCGTTTCAACTGAGCCATCCGATCTTTTTTGATTGGCTCCACGAAAAGAAGATTTAAGCGATTCGAAGCTGGAAACCACAATATATCATAGTCTTTCAGCTATTGGATTTAAGTATGCGGATGCCTCATGAGAGAGTGCGTCCAACTTTTTACCCATGTTGTGTTGCTCAAACGGTATTTTTAATCACAATTTCATTGCGTATTCGTCTTTGACGAGCTCGTCTGCTGATGCTCGGGGGTTCACTACCCATCGTGCCCTTTGACCCGTTCACTCCTGAAACTTCTTCGCCTATCTTGTATGCATATCTTCAATAGCCGCGCGCACGAGCAGCGACTACTGAACATTCAACGCGTATTTCCATCCGATATTCTGCCAACTGAAGACATATGGCTTACAATGGGGGCAACAATGCGGAAACTCACTTTTGTGCACTATTATAGAATCACACAACAATCCACGTATGTCGTTGCGCATTTTTTACATCGAGTAAATGTATAGTTCCAATATAAATGACCAATTCCAAAACGACCCCAAAACTTTAAAATATCCACCTTGAAATGGACGCCTTCTCTTGGAAATCAGCGCATTGTGCATGCACCAAGTATCCAAGTCAAAATATCAAACTTCTGTACGCAAAAAAAAAAAGAGACGATTATTTTATTATTTCATCTATATTAGCTTTTACCACCATCCTGAAAGGTCACAGGGCATATAGAAGGTCGCGATGTTATTTCTTATCGGAGATTTATAATGATATGACGCGTATTTCGAAATGCTCGAAAATGGCTGTATTATTGACTTATTTTTCCCTGGTCATGTAACCAGATATTTTTTCCTTTCTTTGGTAAATTAATAAATAAGTCGTTATCAAACAAATGTGTTGGATTAGAGGGTAAAAATACCATTTGACAATTTACTTTTTACTTTTCCAAACATTGGTTTGTTACTCGTACCTTTCGCAATTCGCATGTTATGTCGACGGCAAAGATCGTATCTTGACCAACTTCCCACAAAGTCTTCGTCATCAGCGAACAGAGACACAAATTAATATCCGGGAAGTAATCACAACGATTGCAAAAGATGCCAATCACAACGAAGATTTATATCTGGCATTGATGCAATTGAAATTATACACGGTATCGATGTGTTTCTTACAATTTGCCTTCCTGTGTCGTATGCTCGCGTGCATTGAGCAGTCCCGAGTTAACAGCGCTAATTCTCTTATTGTTTTATATGAGCAAAGGGTATAATGCCTCTACTAACGCCAACAGTTATTACATGCAGGCGCCACCATGCCGACAAACTACAGTTAAAACGCTGAAAAATTAATTTCAAACCATAAAGAAACTAATGGAATATTTCCCCTGGAGCACAGTGCTCCAACTTAACGTTAAGTAAATCGAAATACCACTATACATATGTAATAAACCACTTACGATCATGTTTTGATGCGTTTTATTACTGATAAGTTAATTGCTCACAAAATTTGTATTTAATAGGATGGATAAGAATAGACGATAATACATCATACGGAACCTTCCACATCAAGTTCTATGTTGATCGTGACCTACACCATGAGATGGAAGTTGAGGGAGAGGGAAGAGTCTTGACTTTCATATACACGGCAGGTTTAGAGAATTGTGAGGGTTCAGTTTTCGTACTCCCATCAGATTGCGTCGAAGTAGTAAGCACAATTTTTGTGGGGACTGCTATTTGTAGGGTGCATAATATTTTATAAATACCAAGTGCCCAACCATTTAGTCGCTATTTCCCTTTACAAATAACGACCTCTGGTTTGCTTTGCTCGCTCGTCAATGGTGTTTGTGCCGAGAGGTTCACCCACCGAGAATCAGTTTCTGCTGCTGAGTGGGTAGACTGATAATAGTATCGTTTTCAATTTTAATTTCCAATTGACTTAACTAGCGTGTTTAGGTATATTCGGATATTTCTTCTGGATTCTGGAGTAATTTCCAAAGGTTTCAGTTTTTAGTAGGGCCTAATCTCAAAATCGCATATGACTTAGAAAACCTCGGAAACAACCTTCAGTCAGGCTGATCGACTGGGCGGTGACTAGCATCGAGCCGATTACTTCCCTAATGATAACTTATCTGTCTGAAGGGGAAGGGTGGATAGGATCGGGAGTTGTGTCTACTCCTTCCTCATGTCGCGTGCAGTACGAGGGGTTGATTGGTAGATAGTTGTACGGGATCTTCCCAACATATATTGCATGAGCATACAGGTACAATATCTGTTTTGATTGACGTCTGTAAATGAGAAAACATTCGCAGGGCCAAACTTCTATCGCCCAGCCGAGTCTAGTACGTACGTACGACAAATTGTTCGGCAGAATGTTCGGCACGCACATGCATAGCCCGTGACCCTGGCTAGGCGCTCGCGTCTTTGCGCTCGGCGCCGCGCAGCCGTCCACCTGACCCCTGACCCCCTGGCCACACGGGGGTAATTGACCCCGACCCGGGACGCGGACCGCGTCGGTTACGTACGATTATACCCTTTGCAATAATTAGGTATCGCGTTGCGGAAATGCATTGCTCGCCTGGGCTGGTGAAATATAGCAATGTTAGGTTAGCTTCTGTCATATTTATCTGTTGTAATGTATCATATTTGTTGTACTTCATAATATGTTCTTACACTTTGATGGATGAGAAAACAAGTGTCTCACTTATTAGCAAAACACTCATTTATTGTACATTTAAAAATTTATTTCCAAGTTTTTTTAAATCATTAATTTGAATAGAGAATGCTTATATGAAAGTTTTGCAAACAACATTTTAATAGTACTTATTTTTAACATAATTTATAAAAACATAAGAGTACTTGATAATGAGATGATGAGGGTGAGACTGAAATAGCTCTTATTCAAATATAAGTCGGCATTATTCACCTCTCTAGCGGACTGAGATGATGTCCGTTGAGTGGCAGCTGATTTATCTGACACAATGCACATGTCAATGTCATTCAAGATCATCATTTTTTTTTTTAAATATTCCATCGTGTTCATTGGTTGGTATTACTTTTTGTTTTTATTATATTTGTTGGCCGTGAAAAATATTATAATAATAACTTTTACAATAAACATCTTCTATTTGACATTGTCTTTGAAAGCATAACACTCTTTTCATAAAATAAAAAATGCAAACAAATGTACACGGACCAAATTTTCCACGATACTGCACAGCGTAGTATATTCAGATCCAGCCTCATCCTCAGTTTTTTGTTTCTCCTTCGACAACCTGAAATCGCGGATTTCGCAGATATTTTAAGGACGACTATTTTAATTTAATGGTCAAAGTTGTGTTTAACTACTCAATTCAACAAAATAAACCGAATGATCTAAACTAAGAAATAAAATATTTGCAAATGCCATAAAATCACGAAATCTGCTTATTTCATAGGTAGGTAAGACACATAAACAGGAAATAAAGTTAAACGAGATGATGTGTGAAGCTAAAGATGCACAAGATTGTCAAGACAAGGCTAAACTTTTAGCCATCCTTGTCCCACAACCTCCAGCTAGTCCCAATGGAGACTGTCCCTTCTT